>JBAMHT010095352.1:0-10104 GCA_037177075.1 Craterocephalus fluviatilis | reverse complement strand
ACCTCGGGGTTCAGCAAATTATGGTAGGTAATTTGCGGGGGAATTATTACATCGCAAATCACCGACGTGGCCGATTCGCACAGGATTAAAATCACAGACGATCTCTGTAATTATTACAAATTGCATGTGGTCCCTAGGTAATACTAATCCCGTCAGAATTGGGCTTTACTCTGGTTGCACAAGCACCTCAACCCCCGCTGTCCCAGTCCTCCCAAGCCCAGCCGCGGCTGTTGTCAACGACTTGAACACTATAACATCGTCACAACCCATAGCTCTGGTACTTCCCAAGCCCATTTTTGGGAAGAACACACGCTCCTTCTGCCCAGGCTGGTATTGTCGGAGACAATGGCTTGAATATTCAGTGAAGCTTGATGCATGCTTTTGTTTCCCATCCCCCGGACAGAAACATTCCACTCACAGCGACGACGGATGACGTTGATGTTTTACGTGCATTTCTTAATGAGGTTGCCAGATAAGCTCAGAAACGACGCCAAAAAGGGCAAAGCAATGTGTTATTCACCAAACACACATACAGAGCACTTTGGACAGCCTTTTAAGAAGGTTCTGAACCATTACAAACCTAACCAATTTTTTTGTGCTACTTATCACATCACAGAACAATGATTAATACCCCACTTTACCATTCTTGATCACCTTTAAGTAAATCTGAAAGACCATCAAGAAATGTGTGAGAGAGAATACATCACCAATTAACGATATCATTCTGATTACTATGCTCAATATTGACCATGTTCCTTTTCTCCCACCTCCAACATACCTCTAATCTATCATGACATTACCATGTGGGATATGTTCTAGATCACCAGGATCAGGTCTACATTCAGTTCCCAGGGTTAAAACTAAACATGGAGAGACAGCGTTCAGTCTGTATGCTCCTCAAATGTGGAATAAACTCCCCTAAAGCTGCAGGTCTGCTGAAACTCTGAGCAGTTTTAAATCAGGGATGAAAAGTGTTGTATGTTGTTGTTGTGTTGCCTTTTATAGTAAGTGTATTTTTTTTGTTGGCTGTGATACACCCTTACAGAAGAGTATGAACCATACTTCACATAAGATAAGTAAGGATTTAGTTAAGCCTTTTTTTTATCTATATTAACAGAAGACACAGTCAACAAATTAGTGGTCAAAAACATTTTAATTGAGGTGTATTTCATTTCATATTATATGATTCGAAACAGACCATTGACTGGGGTGTTTTACTCAGCTTCCTTGCCCTGGGGTAAAAAAACGAGAATGTAATCCATGTTTATATTTTTGGACAAGTTTATGAAATGAGAGTCAGTTCAATATTTTCAATATTACATTTTCATTTAAACCTTAAGTTATGTGTAATCATTTACCTTGCCAGCATCACGGCTCTTTACTCTCAGCTTGTTGACCTGAGACTCTGCAATGTCAGCACGCTCCTCAGCCTCCTCCAGCTCGTGCTGGATCTTCCTGCACTTGGAGAGATGAACATTGGCCTGCTCCTCCTGGAATTCAAAGGAAAATACATTGCATAAATGTAGTAGAAAGTTGAGGCTCATAGTCCCACAACATATGAAATACATTTTTTAAATACATAAATTTTTCCCTTACCGCCTCCTCAGCCTGCCTATTGTAGGCCTTTACTTTGAGCTGCAGCTTGTCAACCAGATCCTGCAGCCTGGTAATGTTCTTCTTGTCCTCCTCAGTCTGTTAGTAGTAGGTTCAAATAATTGCATATTAATAATTGTAGGTGTGGTATTGAGTTAATTCTTACAGTAATATGTTGAATACTATGGCTGTACCTGATAGGTGAGGTCATTCACTCTCCTCTCATACTTGCGTACACCCTTAACGGCATCAACACCGCGTCTCTGCTCAGCCTCAACCTCAGCCTCCAGCTCGCGAACCTTGAAAAGTGCAAGTATTAATAAGAAATTGTTTGTTTAGTATGTTTTTAGATCTGCTCTATTACAGCATCGTTACATGATAATTCTTACTCTAGACTCGAGCTTCTGGAGCTGCTTCTTGCCACCTTTCATGGCCAGGTTCTCAGCCTCATCCAGACGGTGCTGCAGGTCCTTAACGGCAACTTCAAGGTTCTTCTTCATCCTCTCTAGGTGAGCACTAGTGTCCTGCTCCTTCTTCAGCTCCTCAGCCATCATAGCAGCCTAGAAAAAATAACATTGAATAATATTGAAATGTTTGGCAGTTAAAAACAAAAAGAAATAAAACCAATGAAATTCAAGCTTACATCAGTGATAGCCTTCTTGGCCTTCTCCTCTGCATTTCTTGCTTCCTGAACAGAGTCATCTACTTCACTCTGGACCTGAACCAGGTCAGCCTCAAGCTTCTTCTTAGTGTTCAGGAGACTTGTGTTCTAAAGGATGAGAATGAGCTTAGTTATTTCTGGCCTGTTTTCATGGTGTAGATCAGTGAAGTTTCTTTGAAGTTAACAGAATACTTACCTGAGAGTGCAGAAGTCCAACACGCTCGCTGGCGTCCACCAGCTCCTGCTCAGCGACCTTGCGGCTTCTCTCTGTCTGTTCCAGAGCAGCTCTGAGCTCCTCAATCTCAGCCACCATGAGGCCATTCCTGCGATCCACCATGGCAGCCTGTTCCTTGAGGTCATCCTGGGCTCTGACAGCATCATCAAGGTGCAGTTGAGCATCCTAGAAAAAAGCACAGGTCATATACAGTTAGTCAGATAAGTGAGAGGATAAAGTGATTCTCCCTGCAGTTTATTTTTGCCTGACAATACCTTAAGCTGTGCCTGCACGTTCCTCAGCTGCTTCTGGGACTCGGCAGCCTGGCGATTAGCATGGCTCAGCTGAATCTCCATTTCATTCAGGTCTCCCTCCATCTTCTTCTTGATTCTCAGGGCATCGTTCCTGCTCCTGACCTCAGCGTCCAGGGTGCTCTGCATGGAGTCAATCACCCTCTGGCTGTTCCTCTTGATCTGCTCCATCTCTTCATCTTTCTCTGCAAGCTTCCTGTCTACCTCACCCTTAATCTGGTTGAGCTCCAGCTGAACACGCAGGATCTTAGACTCTTCATGCTCCAGGGTTCCCTGTTAAAATGGAAAAGGTATTAATTTACTGGTTTATAAAAAAGTGGAAGTTTAGTAGAAAAAGAAATCCTTTTCAAAAAATTACCTCAGCCTCCTCAAGAGCTGTCTGGATTTCAGACTTCTCTGTCTCAACCTGCTTCTTGGACTTCTCCAGCTCATGGATGCTCTTACCAGTCTCACCGATCTGTTCAGTCAGATCAGAGATCTCCTCTGCAAGGATATGTTCGAGTAATATTTAGCCCAGAGATGCAAGACATAAAAGAAAATGTTGAGGCGGTTTGGTATAAACTTACGCTGCAGGTTCTTGTTTTCACGCTTCATTGTCTCCAGGTGATCCAGGGCTTCCTCATAAGAGTTCTTCATCTTGAACAGTTCAGTGCTCAGAGAACGAGCCTCCTTTTGAGCTCCCTCAAGTTCTGCCTGACCCTCCTCATACTTCTGCTTCCATTCTGCCAGAACCTAATCACAAACAGTTTACACCTCATGAGTTATTCATTAAAATGTCTCTATGATATCTTGGTGACCCAAATTAAAAGATGCTACCTTGTCAAAGTTCCTCTGCTTCTTGTCCAGGTTGGCAGCCAGGCCATTAGCTCTCTCCACATCAATCATGAGGTCCTCCACTTCACTCTGGAGCCTCTGTTTGGTCTTCTCCAGAGATGCACACTTGGAGTTCACAGCCTCAATCTGTTCCTCAGCCTCCTGGAGACGCTGGGCCAGCTTTTTCCTTTCGTAGGGAATAAAGGTTATCACACTGTGAGCTTTTGAACACATAAACACTGTTCAACAAAACTGAATGTATTATTAAGCCTTACAAATCTTAGAAACAGATCCTTTCAAACCTAAACCAGGGTCAGAAAGATGCTAAAATATAAAAACATTTACTTCTATGAATGTTACTCACTTGGACTCCTCAAGCTCCTCAGTGCGCTGGATAGCATCAGTTTCATACTTGGTTCTCCACTGAGCCACCTCGCTGTTGGCCTTGGACATACCGCGCTGCAGTTCAGCCTTGGCCTCCTGCTCCTCCTCAAACTGCTCCCTCAACAGATCGCAGTCGTGGCGGGCTGACTGGAGTCCATGGGCAAGAGCGTTCTTAGCCTGGTAAAAAATTGTGGGGGGGTAAAAGAATTAGAGCAACGTCCCACTCGCCAACAAGGATAGCGAATAAACATTTAATTCAAAGGTTTCATACCTTGACCTCCTCCTCAATCTGCCTCTTGAGTTCCTCAATCTGCTGGGTGAAGGCCTGCTTGCCTCTTGTCAGCTGAGAGACCAGAGCTTCTTTCTCCTCAATTTGACGGCCAAACTCACCTTGTGTGAAAATGTTCATCAAATGAGTTTGAGCACACTTTTACGATCATCCCCTGAATGTGCAGTAAAATGTTGTCATACGTACCATTTTCTGTCAGGAGACGGGCTTTCTGTGAACCCAAGTCATTGATCTGACGAACATTCTCATCGTTCTTGGTCTTAAGTTCGCTAAGTTGGTCCTCAAGAGTACGGCACATCTTTTCAAGATTGCCCTGATGTGGAGATAAAAAATGGAATTAGTAAGATTTAATTTGAACTAATTCATGTGTGATTTCCTTTTATTGATTAAAAGACATTTGAATGCGTTGTGTACCTTTGCTTTGGCAACAGCCTCCATGTTGCTGGAGAGGTCGTCAATCTCCATCTTGTACTCGCTCTTTTCCTTCTCAAGCTTCTGCTTGACACGCTGCAGGTTGTCGATCTGCTCTCCGAGCTCAGCAACGCTGTCAGCCTGCTTCTTGCGCAGAGCTGCGGCAGTGGCTTCATGCTGCAGAGTAGACTCCTCAAGGTCACGACGGAGCTTCTGGAACTCAGCCTCACGCTTCTTGTTCATCTCAATCTGAGCTGCTGTGGCACCACCGGCCTCTTCCAGCCTCTCGCTGATCTCCTCAAGTTCCCTGGAGAGGTCAGCTCTCTGCTTCTCAACCTTGGCACGAGCAGCACGCTCAGCCTCAATTTCTTCCTCCAGCTCCTCAATACGGGCCTGTTGGATGTGGGAGATGTCAGCCTTGTGCAATCTTTCAACCATAAAAGGTGGAGTACTGTGTGATTTCACATGATGAATCAGTCACCTGAAGCTCCTTGATCTTCTTCTGGAGCTGAGCACCCATTGACTGCTCATCCTCAATCTTGCTGAGGAGTTGGCTGATTTCAAAGTCCTTCCTGTGAGAAAGATAATGGGCAATGTGAGACATTGTACATGTCTAGAACCACAATGACTGCTAAAAAGGAAGATAAAAACATCTCGATTACTTCTTGATTTTCTCATCAGACTGCTGCTTCTCATTCTCCAGATCCATGATGGATTCCTGAGCCAGTTTCAGGTCACCCTCCAGCTTCCTCTTTGCTCTCTCAAGGTCCATGCGGAGCTTCTTCTCTTGCTCCAGGGAACCCTCAAGCTGAAGATCGATGAAGAATGATCATGTTTCAGAGAATTAATGGACATTTTCTTTAATCAGTTCATGGACTTCATTAACTCACATCATCAACTTGCTGCTCAAGCTTGGTCTTGGCCTTGGTGAGAGTGTTGACTTTGTCCTCCTCGGCCTGCAGGTCATCCAGAGTCTGCTGATGAGCCTCCTGAAGGGCTTTCTTCTCCTTTGTGAGCTTGGCGATGCTCTCATCCTGAGAGGCCATCTCCTCAGTCAGGTTCTTCACCTACATAAGTGAGGAAAACATTGTTATCGCATGATGACAGTGTTCTCAAATGTTATGTAGTTTGCAAAAACCGTCTCACTTTTACAAACCTTGTTCTCAGTGGCATGTTTCTCCTTCTCCACCTTGGCCAAGGTAAGCTCCAGGTCATCAATGTCCTTTTTGAGCTCAGAGCATTCATCCTCCAGCTTTCTCTTCTTGGCAGTGAGCTCAGCATTGATTTCCTCTTCATCCTCCAGTCTCTCAGTTGTCTCTTTCAGCTTGGCCTCCAGCTGAATCTTGCTCTTGATAAGTCCCTCGCATCTCTCCTCAGCATCCGACAGATTCTCTGATTCCTAATTAACAATTGAAAAAGATTAATTTCACAGTAACATTTCAGAAATTACACAGAAAGGGACAATTCTTCTCAGATATCTACTCACAGATGACACTTGGAGCTGCAGATCATTCTTCTCCTGCAGAAGAGACACCATCTTCTCCTCCAGTTCCTTCTTCTTGGCCAAAGCAGCAGCCAAGTCAGATGTCATCTTCTCATAGTTCTCCTTCATCTGGGACAGCTCCTTCTCAGTCTCAGCACTCTTCAGGAGAGGCTTGATCTTGTAGTACACCTTCATCCATGGCCAGTGTTTGACATTCATGAATGAGCGGACATTGTACTGGATGGTGTAGATGGCTTCCCTGAGGGCATAAAGTTTTTGTTATTGAAAAGAACATTTTTCATTAGTCCTGGTACGACTTTATGTTCCATGTTTTCTACTCTCTACGTACCTCCTCTCCATCATCTTAACAAACTCCTTCCTCATGAGGTAACCACGGCAGAGAGCCTGAGTCATTGTGACCAAAGCTGCCAGTTTTTCATCTCTCATCTCCTCAAGGACACCCAACAGACCAGCCTTGAAGAACACCTGAAGAAATAAAAAACAGAAACATGTTATTTCTGCAGTATAAGCCTTTAGAAAAACAATGAATGGTGCTGCTTTAATACTGATACTTTGATTCATTTCTCATTCTCTAGTACGTTGTCGGACACTCGTTGAGACAATCTGAGCACTTCAGTGTGGGAATAAAAGCATGTTTTTAGGGCGAATTTACACGGTAGCAGGTGCCTGATACTTAACATTAGCTGTGCTGCTAGCTGCCTGCCCAGCTAAATACTGGAACGATCTTTAACGTTCCTTTCTCCATCACTAGCATGTATGAAAGGAAAGATGAAAACAGACCCCAGGTTCAATAAAAGCAAAATTCTGCTTTAAGGAAAACTAACATTCTGCATGGGACATTAGACAGCAATGGACTGTGGGGCACATGTCTGCAGTGAAATCGATTAAAGCACTTGCCTTGGTGTGTCCAAATCTGTACTCATCATGATTGACATCAATTGATCCAAGCAGCTTCTCTGAGGCCTTCTTGTTGTCAATGAACTGGCCCTCAGGGATGACACTGGCGTTCAGCACCTTGTATCTTTTATGAGAGAATTAAAGGTCAGAGTTATCCTTTCAAAATAATAATAATAGTTTAAGTACAAAATGTGAAGAATTATAGAAATTTAACCTCTGTTTGAAATCACCATAGAGGATTCTGCTGGGGAAACCTTTCCTGCAGATTCTGATACCCTCCAGCACACCATTACACCTGAGCTGGTGGATGACCAGGAAGTTCTCCATCAGACCTGTAGAAGAAAACTTTCTCGGTCATAACTGAATGTATCATAAACAAAATAAGTAAAAAAAATCATTGAATCAACACACACTGGCAACAAAATAATGTGTATTTTGTACCTGGGGTCTTGGACTCATTGGGAATCAGGCAACGCACAAAGTGAGGATGGGTGCTCCTCAAGTTTGTCATCAGTTTGCCCAAGTTCTCCTGTAGGTCCAAAGAAGTGAATATTTGTCACACAATGGATAACATGGAATTTGTCAAGTAAAATGCATTTGATATCATCCTGAAACCTTACCCTGAACTGTGAAGACACAGTCTGCATGGAACCACCCTTCTTCTTGCCTCCCTTCTTGCTAGTGTCTGTTTTTCAGAACATGATATGAGCAGAAACGTTTTGTCAGAGACTTAAAATCTACATTAAACATGCTTTAAAATGAGGAGTAAGAGTAATCCACAGAACATTGTTCCTTTTTACAGAACGCTTACCCTCAGCGGGGGGAGGAGGATAAATTAGGGCAAGCAGCTTGCAAGATGACTTCCCGTAAAGCTGCAGGACAGACTCATTCAGTGGGTCCTTGTTCTTGTCCAGCCATCCACTGATGTTGTAATCCACAGTACCAGCATAGTGCACCAGGGAGAAGTGGGCCTCAGCCTTGCCCTTTGCAGGCTTTGGCTTCTCAAAGGCTTTGTTCTTGCCAAGATGTTGGTCGTACAGCTTGTTCTTGAAGGAAGTATCAGTAGCCTTGGGGAACATGCACTCCTCTTCAAGGATGGAGAAGATACCCATGGGCTTAATTAACACAGGAAGAGGTGAGAGGAAGAAAGGAATTAACAATGGTCTCAAGACATACTCCAGTAATGTTTGTGGAATAAAGATTATTTTGATTGATATCTACCTTCTCAATCAGCTCAATGCAGGCAGCCAAGTCCATGCCGAAGTCAATGAACTCCCAGATAATACCCTCCTTCTTGTACTCCTCTTGCTCCAAGACAAACATGTGGTGGTTGAAGAACTGTTGCAGTTTCTCATTGGTGAAGTTGATGCACAACTGCTCCAAGGTGTTGAACTGTAAATGGACCAATAATTGATTAAGGGGGGGGGAACAGACCATGGTAAAAAGAACTGGATGTTGGAACTTGGGAATGAAGCCTACATCAAAGATTTCAAAGCCAGCAATGTCCAAGACACCAATGAAGTAGTTCCTCTGCTGCTTGGTGTCCAACATCTGGTTGATACGGACGACCATCCACAAGAACATCCTTTCATAGATGGACTTGGCCAGGGCAGTGACAGAGTTCAGCACCTAAAGTAAAACAATGACACAACTTTATGAATGACATTCACATGTTTTTCAAAAGGCCAGCTCAGTCAAGCTGCTTCAACATGTATTTAAAAATCAGCAGAAATAGAAACAATAAAAAAAAACACCCATCAAACACTAATTTGTTATGCATACATCGGAACCTGATAAGAAGCAACAGTAGTAATGTAGTAAAATTATTATCAAGTAGCTTATGCTCAAGGCTTCTGTTTACCTGAGGCACAGTCTGTCCCTTGGTGACAAACTCATTTCCGACCTTCACTCTGGGATAGCACAGAGCCTTCAGCATGTCAGCGGAGTTCAGACCCAACAAGTAAGCAACCTTGTCAGCATCTAAAAACAGCCACTTTTAATTAATGAACACAGCCTGAGATCCTGATTGTCACCATGAACAGAAAAGCTCTGTAGATATTTCAGTGTATACGCACTCACCCTCTGTGCCATCTGGCTCAGCCTGCTCCTCACGCTGCTTCTGCTTGAACTTCATGTTACCATGGTGAAGAACAGCACCAGTCAACTTGTAGATGCTCATCTTCTCCTCATTAGTGAAGCCCAAGATGTCAATGGCATCCTTTTGAAAAGAAGAAATGATGTGCCATGTGATTATTTCAAAATGTGCTTTTCAAAATTGTTTCAGTGCACTTCTAGATATCCCTTACATACACACTACACGTCTAAAGTGCGAATACATTTTACATCAAATTATATGGGAAAATTTACGCTATTTTTGACTGGTAATATGTATCTGCGATCCAGTGATGGATGTCACTCACATCAGTGGCTTCCAGCTCAACTTTGTCATCAATGCTGGCCACAGTGATCTGACCCATGCTGCACATGGGGAAGTCATAGGGGTTGGTTGAGATGAGTGCCATTTCTGAAAATCCCAGAGTAAAATGTTTTGTTGAATAAAATAAATGTATGACATTGCATTTTACACGTGACAACAGCTCAGCCTGCTCACCGATCAGCTCAGGCTTGTGGTTTGTCATCATCTGGTAGAAGATGTGGTAGCCTCTCTCATCAGGAAGCTGGAATGTCACTCTAGACTTCTCCAGCAGATCTGTAAATTTTGTCACTCCGTTTAATTTTTTTTCATTTTGAAATACTGTTACATGGAGTGTCTTTGAACATTATGTGAGAATTACTTACATGTCTCAATATCAGCACTAGCCAGTTTGCCGGTTGTGCCAAAGTGAATTCTGATGAATTTACCCTAATTGGGACGATTAGATATTTAAGGCATGCCCACATGCTTTTAAGCAAGATTTTAATCATTTAGAAATGACTCAATACTTACGAAACGGGAGGAGTTGTCATTCCTCACAGTTTTGGCATTACCATAAGCCTCCAGCAGGGGGTTGGCAGCAATAATCTGAT
>JBAMHT010095329.1:0-10110 GCA_037177075.1 Craterocephalus fluviatilis | reverse complement strand
CACAAAAAGATGTTTTAACTCCTTCATGGTGAAAACAATGAATTTCGCTTTTAGCTCCTTTAAGCCCTGTTTCCATATCCAGGTCCAGGTGGCAGCATGGCTCAGTAAATCCTGATCTCTGTTGGGTTTCCACAGCAAATGTATCCTTGCCTAGAAGGTGGGGTATCAGATGGATAGCAATAGATGCATCATGCAACTGTGAAACTACTGAGGTCCTGTGTAATTTTGAAGTTGTAGGGTTTTGTTGTATAGAACAAATATTAATGTTTTCAAGTGACAGGGTGAGATATTGCAGGTAGACCGAACTAATGATGTGGCATAACAATTCTATTTATTTAGTCCCTTATTATTTTACCTTCCATGTAATTGAATATGTTGTTTGACAGTGTAAGAGTCCTGTTGTAACATATTCCCTAGGTATTTTAAAACTACCGAACTGTGGCAACTGTTCTCACTATTGGAAATGTGCATACATGAGTCAATGTGAGGCCACTTAACCACCTATGGATCATCAGTCATTCTGCTAAGAAAGATCAAATACGTGGATTGAAGCTCTCTGGCACATCATAATTTTTACTTCCATTAAATCACATGTTCATTAATATTTGACCATTTATTTGACTGGATGAAACATCATCACTTATTATTGTGAAGATAAAATTGCACAGCACATAAAATGATGAAAGAAAGAAAATAGAGCCTACAGAAAATGTTATTCATTCAATACCAAAGAGCCTACTTGTTGAATTACATGAATCAACTGAATTAAATGTTTCCTCTTTTTTGCTGTGATAAAGCTGAATAACAGAGTCCTGGTTCTCAGTGCCATGGTCCAGGTGATCCATGGTGTTGAGATCTCCAAAAACCCAATAGGCGTGACTGTGAAGAAATCTGCTTGTAGCTCCACAGTTTCTGTCTTCTTTGATGGCTACACAGCTCTAATCCACTTGACAGGTATACACAGACTCTTCATCTCTAGCTCATCATTGGCATGGGTAAAGAAACACAGTGTCATGATCAGCCATTTTAACAAACAGCTTACTCCTTGCTGTTAACGTGGGGATGAATTTGTCGGCTGTGTTCCCTCGAACATGTTTTTATTTTTCTGGCTGATTGAAAATGAGCTGCACAGATTAATTATTCTGGGGATCTCAGGACCTGGAGGAATAAACTGTCCCCGAGTTTGGTAGCATGGCTGCAAATAATAAAAGACCATGGGGTTCAACACTTTGCAATTTGACTTATTTTTATATTAATTAATTATTGAATTTGATATTATTTTACGCTATTTATATTTTTGTTTTTCACAATTAATTACATAGCAAATACTCTACACTGGTTACCAGAGAACAGTAGTAATGACTTAGAAAAAGTGATAATAACAAGTACTATTCAAAGTTTTAATAAAATATTGTTAGATTTTGACCAATAGAAACTTCTCTAACACATTCTCACCTCAAATTTCCAGGTTCAAGTGAAGCAACAGTCCATGGTTTATGCGATGACTCCGATGGGACCTTGTGTGACGATAAGGTCTTAGAACACAGTGTTCCTGAGTAAGACTTTAAACACAAACCTACTCTGCTTAAAATACTAAAGTGTGAGTCCCTAATTCTATGATTTCTGCTGCAACACAGCTGTGAGATACAATATGAGGACACTGTTGACACTTCGGTTGACTGCATTGCCGCCACTGAATGGTAAATGACATGAATAATGGAATCAAGAAAATTTGGCCAATGCAATCCCTTAGTTGTCATTCACATGCCTTGTTTCCCCTCAGTCTTCCATGTTAAACTTTTCTTTTCTGGTACAGGTGTGAACTCCTCATTCAGGCTCCATTCATTGCTTGCAACACAGATGTTGATCCAATGCCTTTTATTACTGCTTGCAAACAAAACTTGTGCAGCTACCCAGCAGTAGATGGCCTTATGTGCCAGTTTCTACAGGTTTATGTCCAGACCTGCTCATACTACAATGTGACAGTGGAAGGATGGAGCTCAAAGACCAATTGCTGTAAGTCCATCTGTTAGTATCTTTCAACATTTTTAAGTGTAACTTGATAAAAACTCCAGACTGCTACAATAACGTTCCCCTATTTGTATAATGCATTACATTATATTTACATTACAGAAATTTACTTTAGTTTTTATACTGATTTAATTCTAATTTATGGATATTTCCTCCAGGTCTATAAACCTAATCAGCATAAGGTCTTGCCGATAAATGAAACCTTTGTTTTAGATACGATGTTGAAGACATACATAAATAGTCCGTATTACTGATATTCTGTTATATGTTGTGATAAAAGAAGAGGGATTTTTCAGCTGTCCCTGATAGAAACATAGGAACGAGATTCAGTGAATACAGCTAACTGGATGCAGCATGTGAAGCAGAAATTACTCTGTGGGTATTGTATTGTTCTTCGGACTTATTGGGAACATCAGAAAAGATTTTGTCGTACCCCAGTGGCTAGTCTTTCATGTCAACTGAACTCGAAATTGATATTTTTGCAAAGAATAAAAATACATATTATCAACCTTGAGATCTGTTATCCAACTTTGTGGAGTGGGAATGCTTGCTTGTCACTTCAGTCAACAAAGAACTAGGATGAGCGTGGTTATCGTGAGAGAGTTACAGCATTTTACCTGCTTTGGAAGCCGGAAACAGGCGTCGGCGTGTTTTGGTCCATCAGATCCTAGAGACGCTCGGAGCTGGATACATTTCACCATCCAGGAGTTAGCAAGGCTACGTCTGGATGACGGCCGCTTCCAGGGCTATTTCAGAGTCTCCTCACTTACTTTCCTCCAAACCAGTTCCTTCTTGTTCCTGTTTTTATTGGAAATATCCGTGGTGTCATACAGACACAGATGCCCGCACACCGCTACTATTGATTTTCCCGATTGTTCGCGCGTCAAAAAATTGAACTCGAGCGAATAGGCGAAAATCGTTCTATTTGCGCGAATTGGACGCGCGATTGGGGCTGTCCGCGCCGCAAATTCGCCGCAAACGCGTCTATACATTGACTTAACATGTAATTTGTTCGTGCGAATAATTTTACTCGCGCTTGGTGTGAACGCAGGGTAAGGCTCCTCCATCCTCCACGAGAATCGAGGAGCTGTCAACCGGCTCATTGCACATAGAGGCACGGACGACCTCCCCCAGTAACTGCCCTGTCTCACGCTGATTCTCGTGGTGTATGAAATGCCCTGACGAAAACTAACTCTTCTAACTAAGTTCTCCCCTTATCTGAGGTTGTAGGGGCCATGCCTCCTTCAACCCTGGAGTACTGAGGTGAAGGGGGTATTTTAGTAAATTTATTTTTTGTTGTTCGATGAAAGAACTAATTATTCAGAACAAAAATGAAAGTTTAAAGTTCTACTTTAAAATAAATCTGCTGAAATGTTATTTTTAAATGACTTAACAAAATCTGGATGTTCCCATTATGATAGTACTCTTTGAAATCATTCACAAATAGGTGGGTTTCACCTGACGTCACGTTGCTAAGGCAACGGCGTTCTATGTGCAGATGGAGGGCAGGAAGTAAAGTATCCTGTTAAATTAGCCTGAAAAATGCCTCTGTTCTGTGTGGTTTATGGTTGCTCAAATTGAGGTAACAGAGATAATGATGTTGGCTTTTTTAGAGTAACTAAGGTTGTCAATCACAAAGGTGAAAAATGCAGAAAATTGACCAAACAACGCCGGAAAAAGTGGATGCTAAATCTCCGCCTTCACTCGGGAGGTGCAGAGTCTCCTAACGCCCGCATTTGCGGCCGCCACTTCGTCAGAGGTAGGTTATATGTTATTATACCAATCAACATGTTTTTGGTTGTGTTTATATAGTATTGGGTTGAATTAACTTAAGATATCAGTGGTCTAAAATGGACTTCATTGGGACTTTTAGGCTGCCCTAGCTCCTTGGCTGACGTCCAGTCTGTTGACTGGGCTCCGACGCTCAACCTTGGTTACCAGTCAACCAAGCCCAAATCAGAGGCATGTCTTAAACAAGAGCAGATGATGAAGCTGAAGGAAGAAATTCAGTCGAATGTGCAGCGGCTGTTTTAGAAATCCAACCATCACTGCAGACCCCGGGTATTAGCCCAGGTTTGAAGCAGTTAGTGGAGAGCTGCGGAAAAAACAAAACAAAAAAATTCTCTCTTAATTTCAATAAGGAAAAAACATCCCAGTAGCCACACCAACATTCTGCATCTATAATGTCCGACAAGACGAGTAAAAAAAAGCTTTCAATTATTATTCAGAAATTATTATTTATAAAGAATTTTTTAAAAACTGTTATTTTGAAAAAATACAAAATAATAGTTTTTAAAACAAAAAATACATTTTAATTAATTAAATAAAATTACATTTAAAATGTTTTAATTAAAAATTCCAATATTCGATTTTTCAATTCAGTTTTCCACCTTTACAAGCCGCCATAGTCTATTGTCTCTTCTGTGTATCACCATAGTTTGCTAACTACTGGTAGGTGGTGCACGGTGTACAGGGTCTGTTCATCCATGATGTTTCCGCCTCTTCCTCGGCAGCTACATTTACACTGCCTGCAGAAGTGGCCTCTTTATGTTTATATGTGATCCATATGCCGGTCTGTAAAGCACAAATATTTTCATTAGTGCCATGAAATCTGATATATGTACAAAGTTGGTTGCATTTCATCTGACTTTCAGGTCATTGAAGTGAAGCAGATGTCCCATTTTCTGTGCCGAATGCACACAGTAAAAGTCTATTTGGTCCACAAGGTAATACTAAATGACTACTCGAACTGGGGCACCAGTATCATACAGAACATGTACTGCTAATACTCCAAACCCCAGGATGCTTTGCGGGTGTTTTGGCTCATCAGTCAGGACAGGACAGGGATCATGACGTCTCCCCAAAAAGCTAACATCCTGGATCAGATGCAGGTGTCTGGTTTCAGCATCAGCGTAAACTGAGCCATGATTAACATTTTCTTGCTACTCCAAGGCACGGGCCCAATCATTCCATTTATGTGTTTTTTATTTTATTAGAAATTAGAGTTTGTTTGTGTGCATTAAGTTATCAGCTGAACAGTATTTCGCTTTATCATTAAGACCCGAAAGAGTTCTCTAAAATCTAAAGAGAAGTGCTTCAGTGCTTTCTTTTCTCCATGTTCAATGGAAACAGTACCATCCTTTATGAAAACATGGAAACTGTTAAAGCAGCAACTTTTATAGGGAGGCAAAATGACATTATTCATTTTTTAAATATAATTAATGAGGATAAATATCGAGAGAGGTTGGTAAGGATGAGCAGCTTGTGCCATGTTCAACTTTTGTGCCTTTTTTTGGTAAACTAATATTTTTGTATACATCCTAATACTATATATGTAATAGTGTGATAAGATAGCATTGAATTTGATATCTAGAGCCTTGTAGGATATTAACTGCACAGCAGAAGTTTCATGACAGCAGATCCACATCACAGGTGGGTGAATGGGTGGTTTAATTTTCCCTGATTGCTTCACACACCGCTGGGCTTTCTCTAGTGGTGTTCCTGCCTTCTCGGCCTTTTGTACTGTTCTCTCAGTAAATGATTAAAAGTTTCTTTGCATTCACCTTCCTGCATCCTGAAAACACAACTCGCGTCTTAGTTTTCATTCTAAGAAGCTTTAAGAAATCAAAAAGATGGGCAAAAATGTTAAAAATGCATAAATATTTGTAGTCGAAAAAAAGTAGGCACAGCTTCATTATCATTTCTGTTTGCAATTGTTTTTAAAGTGTTTTACAATAAAATTTGATAGGTTTGGAACTTTCTTGCTGCAAAGAGACACAGCTGGCCAACAGCATGTTCCGCCATCATCATATTTCAGATATCTGCGCTGCTTTTGGTAGTCTAGTTCACTCTGTGCATGTAAACACTCATATCTGCTTTTAATGGAGAAGATCATCAGCGTCCAGCCTTGTCCCGTACCCACAGAGATTCCTCCAGATTCTCCGAATTTTTTCATAATATACACTGTGTGTTATGGCTCTCGTCGATTTCCAGTCCTGGTTCTTGAGGTTGTAAAAATTCCCCTGCTGCTAAAAACCCGCTGATTCCAGTCAATTGTGTTGGACACAGGGCCTCGAGGACCAGGATTAATGGTCCCTGCTGTAGATAGGTAACCCTCAAAGTCTTTGTGATTTCACACTGAGGAAAATCTTTTTAAAATTCTTCCACAATCTTTAGAACCAGCTTGTCTTATATTGGTAAAGTTCCATCTTTACTTCTAGGATGATGTTTATGCTCTACTAGGAGTAAAATATGAGTTTATGAGAGTTGATAATCCTTGTAATTGGTTTATTTCGATTATTGGGAATTTGGGTTGTATTATAAAGCTGTATTCATTATATGCTTTTAAAAAATGTGGTTAAACTTATTAGCATAATTTTAGTCATCTGGGCGTTTTTCCTGATAAAATGTGTCGGTTAAAGGAAGAACAAAATAAAACAACACAGGGTAGGAACCTTTGTTTCTTAAGTGTTGCAGGGGGGACCTAAATAAAAGTTGAATTGGCTAGCATGTACAGTAGCTGTTGGGAGTCTCGTCTCTAAAGGACATTTGTTGCTGCTGATAAGTCACTATTGTGAAAAGTTTTTAGGTTAAATTGTGACGCAACGCCTCATGTTCGAAGAAGCAAAGCGAAACCGTAAAAAGACGCCGGTAGAAAACAAGGATAAACATCGGTCTGGCCTGTCCTGCCCCAGCTGGAAATCGCTAAGGAGGGACAAATCTGTCTTCACAGAGACACCGAAGCTGATATGAACTGGACTGGTAAATCAACCCACCAATGTTAAAGTAATTAGTTAATTAAAAGTGTTGGCTTTAACATGGCCTTAACATTACTGAAACCGTTACTTTTGTGTCCGACTTAGTTTTCTAAACCATGGACGGAGTTTTCAGCCATTAAATCTTTATACTCCGTATTTGTTTCGTTATCTTAGAGGATTTAAATGAGACCTTTCTGCACAGTCTTCTCCAGACACGTTTACGTGAACCTAATGGAGTTGGTTGCAGCATCTGTCTGGATGAGAATCGATACAACAGTTTTACTATCGATCCGATACCAACTTCAAAGTCTCGCTGATAATAATAGCAATGCACTTTTACTTAAAATTTCACATTCGTTAAATGATTTAGTCTTTTATTATTAAACACAATTATGATGATAAGGAAGCACTATAAATATTTTTGTTAAATAATCAACAAACTGAATGCCAAAAGACGGAAATTTCATTCTGAACATTTTTTAATGTAAACAATATAAAATAACATGATCAGTGTAACAACAATAACTCATGCCTTTTTATCTCAAACAAATAATTATTTGAAAAAAATAAGTCAACACAAATTAGCTGAACATAAAAAAAACCCTGATATTCATTTGGCTCTAATTTACAGGCTTTTGTTGTTTTTTTCGTTTTTTTCTGTTGATATTAGGATTGGGAATCACTGGTTTAATCAGGATATGATATATCGATACAGTGATACAGCGATTCAACATTTGCGAATAACTCAAATTCAGTCACAATTTAATTTTGATTTGATTTGATCTGGGATCCACCGATCGATTAGATACTATATAAAACAATATGAGTGATTGATCACAATTATTTCCGTTCATCACAAAAAGCAAGTAGATCATCATTTAAGCCTTCTTTATTCCTAGCTCTGGCATTAACATTCAATCTAAAAGAAAATATTTTCAAAGTTAAAGTGCGTTTGATAACTGGTTACTCTATCGATTTTTGGCCGATGTTAAGATTTTGGATTGATGCCATTGACTCATTGACCATATGATCGATGTAGATCGATGTATTGTCCCACCCCTAGTCCATATTGTTTTTATCAAACTGTAGTGTTTTCAACTTCACTATGGCTTACAGAGGCCTACAACCCCTACAGAAAATGATCCTTTGGCATCTTTTTATTTAATGTTCATTAATATTCGCTGTCTCATCCTAATAAACTTGAATATATGATGTTTAGAAGGTGGTGTGGTTCTTTACACAGATGGAAATCTAAATGTCTTGAACAAAGGACATTACAAGCTTTACACTTCATTTTTATTTTACTAATTAATACATGTAATGTTTTTTAATGTGAAGCTTGTATGATATAAACATGGTTGAACACTGAGAAACAAAAGAAATTTACATTTTGTACTTTAAAATATCCTCATTCATAGACACAAACCTCTATTTGTCCACCTACAGGTTGAGACGTTGATATTTCTGATACCAGGCATCTTTGACAGAACGACATAAGATCCAGGTTACAAGCTTGAAAAACATCTCAGAGCTGCAGTTAGGGTTGTGAAGTGGGGATGCCTGAAAGGAGGAGCCTTCAACCAGATAATTCTAGTGGACCTCCTCCAGTGTTGCTCCTCATACCTGCAGCATCCTCACCCGAGCTCAGTAAGTCACGCATCCGTTTGTATTCTAGCACGTTGACGCACTCTGCAACTTATTTATGATTCTTTTTTAAAAATCATGATTATTTTTAATAATTTTTGAGAACATGTATTAGTTATACTGGTTTTATTTTAATGTTAACGCCCTCGCAGCCAGACTGTTGCTTCAGTTAAAGAGAGGACTGTTTTAGGTACCTTTCATCAGGATGGAAATCTGATTTATATTTACACGTCTGAACAACCTCAGGCGTATAAGGTTGTTCATTTGTATTTATACAACCTTATGCACCTAAGGTTGTTTGAATAAAACCTCAGACGGATTTATTTAAACAACAGTGGTCCTTCAGAGGCAAACAGCTGGACTTCCTGCTCCAAATTCACAAATATCCTCATTGTTTTTACACAAAAAACATAAAACTTACTATTCTACACACTGAGCACAATAACTTTACACTTAAACACAGTAAACGTCACAAATCTGTCTAATCGGTGAACTTGCTGTGATTATGTCTGCCTCTCTTTTTACTGGCACTCCTACAACTTCCCCCTAGCAACTACATGACATGTAATTCTTCGATTGGTTGATTTAGTGCTGTATTCCACCAATAGGAAGACCTACCGATAGAAGTGTTTGTGAGTTTCTGATTGCAAGCATGTTCACTAGAAAAGTCTGCTTTTACAGCTTCTTTCTGCTTCTAACTTGACATCAAAAAACACGAAAAAGTTTGCTGCATATATTCCATCATAAGTCTGGTTTTACTGGTCAAACAACATGGTTTAAAAGCTGGCTTATAGTGTGAAGTCTGCTCTATGGAATAAAGTTGGAATGGAGACGCTACGTAGCTGCATCTCACTGCTAGGTTGTCTTAAATACGGATATGCAATCTGGAAGCACTGGCGTGTCCGTCGTCCCTCGAAGGTAATGTCTTAACAGTGCATCAGATGGTTAGACAAAGTTATTTAGTCTTCTACAAGCTTAAACAAAGACATGCCCTGATATCCGTTGCTAAATTAAGCTAAACTCCTATTCATAGAAGAAAGACTGCTGCTTTTGTTTTTATGTGTCAGATCCTAAAAATCTCCTGGGCCCTGTGTCCAAAGCTTAGATCAGTGGAACATCAGACATTAGGGATGGGCATAATTAATGGACGATCGATTAATCGATCGCTAAGACTTTAATTGATTAAATGATCTTTTAATCAATTAATTGAATTTATCTTTAGGCGGTGCTTAAGTTGCATGTAAACTCATATTTCCAGTGTAACCATGAATGAATCCCATTTAAGTGCCACAAGAGTTGTTCATCATCAAATAAAAGTCTAAATAAGGAAAGACACTATGGCTTTTCCACTTTCACTCTATTTAAATATAGATTATAAAATAGAATTTTATTAAAGAAATAAAAATTAATCAATTGTTAATATTCCTGATAATCGATTAAGACAATTTAATCAAATGCCCATCCCTATCAGACACATTACTAAATATTAGGGCTGCACGATTATGGTCAAAATATTAATCACGATTATTTTGATCAATATTGTGATCATGATTATTAATCACGATCATTCATTGTGCCTGAAAAAATATGTCTGTGTTTTTTTGCATCAAATATAAACAATGTGGCTACAAATCTTAGAGAAAAATTAAATTTAAAATTAAAATAGATGATAAATAAT
>JBAMHT010095286.1:0-10120 GCA_037177075.1 Craterocephalus fluviatilis | reverse complement strand
ATCTAAAAGGCAGGTAGTTGGGTTTAGCTGGGAGAAGACTCGACCAAGCATCTTTGCATCAACCAGGACAAAACTCTCCAGTGTTTCCTCTGGTAAAAATGCTTCAGATACGTTAAGATCAATATGTCGTTGAGATAAAAGATTCGATCTGATAGCACTGATTTTACTTCTGAAGTGGTCTGCAAAGTCCTCACATGCAGTATCTGATGCTGGCATGGAGGACTTGTTAAAATCTGTGTTAATTAAAAGATCTATTGTTTTAAAAAATAACCTAGGGTTGTTCTTGTTTTGCGTAATAAGATTTGAGAAATGGATGGTTCTTGCCTGTTTTACTCTGTTATTGTAAGTGTGCTGTTCCCGAAAAATCTCAAAGTGAATATTCAATCCCACATAGCAAGCCCAATCGGCCCGCTTCTGGCTGAGTTCTGGCACTGTTGGCTGAGTTCCGGGTCGGCTGAAACACCTGTTTTCTTGAATGGGCCAAAACAGACATGCTGTATTTAGGATGATCCTTTGTTTCTTGTTTGGCCCAACTGTGGTTTGATACCATATTCCCGATGCTGGACATAGATGCGGCGGGCATATGTAAAACAGTGTGTGGCCCGAAAGAGGGAGCAGACGTCTGTCCGACGTATATACTGAACGATGTTGGCCCGATTCTGACGGAGTGTTGGCACTAAACGTGGTAAAAATCGGCTAATGGACTGTCTCTTTCAATGGCCAGATTGTTGTGCGTATTATTTGTCCACCTTTTCTATTTCATATTAGAACCGCATTAAATGTTCATTAAAATCAGAGTCACTGTTTGATGCTAAAAAAAAACAAAGTCCAGGCCAAGTCTTCCCGAACCAGTTCTATTTTCAGGCTTTTTGTCTCTAACTGATAGCACACAAACAGAGGAAAAGCATTGTAATGCTGGAACATCTCATTCCATGAGAAAGAAAATGAGTCCAAAACCTCAAGCCCTAGCTTGGACATATGAGTAAATAAGCAAAACAAAAATGAATAAGATAGACAGTTGAAAAGCATTGCCATGGCAACAATATACTGTGATTACTCTACGCACACAAGCGCCCCATTCAGCCTCCAACATCTTTATCTTACTCCATAAATAGACAACAGTTAAGGTAAGAAATTTACAAATGTTCGTCAAATTGATTTTCCTGTGATGGCTTATAATATTGCTTGAACCTGGGGAGGGATATTTGACAAACATCACACATTCACCAACTACTAACAAATTGCAGAAGAACATGCACACAAATGGGAATCACAGCTGCTTTGTGCTATTTAAGCATGATTGACTTGTTCGCGGCATAAATCAGCAGCTGTCGGCTCACTACCCTGTGATAGAGACTGCATTTGCGCCAAAAGATGATCCATCATCGGCATTTATCGGCTCACCGTACGTGGACTGACAGTGGGACAAGTTTAGAAGAGCAAACGGCGCGAATTTCTGCATTCTCTCCGTGGATCTGGTAAGTAATGCTCAAATATTTTCCCAGAAGCTCGTTGCTGTTGTTATTCATTAATGTAACTTAAGTGATTGCAGAAAAAGTAACGACCAACTACAAAAACTAGAGTGTTTTATAGCACAAACTGTAGGCTATGGGGTTATTTTGATTTGATTTAAAGTTTGTGAGTTGACTTGATCAATACCTTAAGCAGCAATAAAATTATGGAACGGGAGCGGGAACAGGGCCAAAATTAAAACTTCTGCGTATCCGGCGGCGGCTACTTTGCTTCAGGAGGTTACATCAACACCTGTGTTATACACTGATCTGATTAGTGTGGGCCGGCGCTGGTAACTGAGAAGGAGACTCCCCCCTTACTTGGGCGGTGATTCTGCTGTAAAGCCCAGCGATTCGGATCTTCTATTGTTTGTGACGTACCAAGGCTAACGACTAGCATACCGAGGCTAATCAACCACTGGACCGGTTACTCCATTTGCTATCCATTAGCCTGGATCGGAGTGCTGTCATTATATGGCTCTGGCCTGGATATGCTGGGGACTAGCATGTGGCGGATGGTCCCTCTGGATTATTATTATGATAAAAATGATGTCGCCGGCTGAATTGACTGTGGCGTGAGCCCTCTGTTCACTTTATCACTGGTAGGTTGTGCTGTACTCTGCTGCCATCTACTGTTGGTACTTAGCTCCTGTAATCTAGGCCCACAAGATCGATTGCTCACTTCTCTTTAACAGAATGAATAGGTGTGTGTATATTTAGTAAGATAGATAAATAAATGAATAAATAAATAAAGGTTCTACTCAGACGTAAATTATAATAGCAGTGTTCAGGTAATACATTGGCTCAGAGAATGGGCAGCAGTGCGAAGAAGGAGCAGCAGCGCTGACAGGACGTTTTTACGGTGGCTCTCCCTTCTCATATAACCCCGTGTGTATAAACAACAACAAATAAACTCACTGCAGTCGTCATTGGATGTATTAAAAACACACTCGTCCCCCTCAGTATTTGACAGTGAAATAACAGGTAGTCGCTGCCTGTCAAATAATGTGCACTCTATGTAACTACAGTAGCGTCAGTTTCTTCTCCATGATGTTTGAAAACACGCATGTCACCTCTTTGATCAACAACTAGAATAAAGGAAACTTGCTACATTAACTGACAGACCGAAATATCGGTTGTTACTACAATGAAAAGAAGAAGTATTTTCATACAAGATGTATCTTTTAATAATCGTGAGCCCGATATACAGCGGGGATCTTTGGTTGAGTGGCCAAAGCCCCATCCGTTTTCATCCGGGAAAGCGCAGTTTGACTCCAGCCCGGGCACTTGTTCTCCATTATAGTAATTTTCAAATCGATAGTCACGACTTTCAATGTGACACCAGTTGACTCTGACGTCACACACCTATGTAAACAAATATTGAGTACCCGCATGGATCAGAGTTATGAGGCAAGACAAGCTTTTTATCATGTTTTGCAAAATGTATTTGTAATGTTATACTTCATTTTCTGCCATTGCATGGGTTTCAGCTAACTGAGTGCAAGAACAAATGATTATCAAATAAGTTTCCATATACAAATAATTTAAATTGATAAAAGGTGCAACGACATCTGCCACCTTATACACCATTTCTCCTCTGTGTCTCTCAAATGAGCAAGGAGCAGGCACTTTTGACCAGTAAATCATTGTAAAGAAACATAAGCCCCATAGTTTCTGCCATGTTGGTTTATTTACATCAGTGAAACATTTATATAGAATTTTGATATTTTCTAGCATATAGACATACACCATAGAATGACCTGATGCAACCAGTTGTAAATATTGTTAGAAAATTAGTTGTCACTGCACCTCTTTGATTTCCAATGTCTCTGTGTCCGCAGGCTAAAGACGAGACTGGTGAGCAGACATGGATAGACACAAACTTAGAAAGAGAGCTGTGAAAAAGGTAAATTCTTTATTTGCCTCTTTTCACAATGAGGAGGATGACTTTGCAGCATGTGGCCCTGAGAGTGCTGGAGTGAACTGTGGTTTAGAAAACCAAGATAAGCAGGATCAGGGACAAGGGATCAGGGATCAGTTACTTGTTGACAGTAGTGATGAATCCCAGAATGGTGACATGGGAAATGGCATGTCTTTGGATGAGTTGTTGAGTGATTGGGCTGTACATTTCAGGGTGCCTTTGGTAGCTTTGACTGCCCTTCTTTCTATCTTGAGAGTCCATCATCCCTCATTACCAAAAGATGCCAGGACTCTCCTAAAAACCACAACATGCTATACGATCCATGACCTTGCTGGTGGTACTTACCACTATTTTGGCATTCGGAAGGCCTTTGAGAAAAGCTTGGAGCACATCTTGTCTTGTATTCCAAACAGGCATGTGTTCAAATTGCAGTTGAATGTAGATGGCTTACCATTGTTTAAGAGTTCTTCAGTACAGTTTTGGCCGATCCTAGGTTTGCTTCAGGGTGTTAAGAAAAAGCCTGTTGTCATTGCTCTGTTTTGTGGCAACTCAAAGCCAAATTGTCTCACTGCATACCTTAGAGATTTGGTCCATGAATTGCAAGAGCTGAGCAAAGGTTTTGTTCTCCATGGAAAACAGTGCTTCATAAAACTGACATCTGTGGTCTGTGATACTCCTGCCAGAGCTTTCATTAAAGGAACTAAAGGTCACACTGGTTACTTTGGTTGTGATAAGTGTATTCAAAAGGGCATTTATCTGAAACATAGGATGACTTTTCCTGAGGTCAACAGCCCACGCCGCTCAGATCTTTCTTTTGAACAAATGTCTGACGAAGAACATCACGTCCTTAGTTCTCCATTAAAAGATGTAGGCATTGGTATGGTATCAGGCTTTCCTCTGGACTACATGCATCTTGTCTGCCTTGGTGTTGTGCGTAAAATTCTGGACTTATGGTTTACAACAGGGCCGTTGTCTTGCCGCTTGTCCTTCCGTCAAATGGAACAGATATCAAGGAAACTTGTAGACTCACGGCAGTTCATTCCGATAGAGTTTGCTCGCAAACCCAGGGAGCTCTCAGAGAGGCTAAGATGGAAAGCTACAGAGTTGCGCCAGTTTTTGTTGTACACAGGGCCAGTCTTTCTCTTAAATGAGGTGTCATCTTCTGTCTATAATAACTTTATGTTATTATCAGTTGCCATTTTCATTCTTGCCAGTCCTTCATTGTCTGTGGCTCTAAATGATTTTGCAGCCAAATTGCTGGTCTCTTTTGTAACACACTTAAGTGAGTTGTATGGTCCTGAATTTGTTACCTACAATGTTCATGGGCTTATCCACCTTCCGGACGATGTTAAACTTCATGGACATCTGGACCTAATATCTGGATTTCCATTTGAGGATTATTTGGGAAAGATGAAGAAGATGGTTAGGACTTCACACCATCCACTTGCTCAAGTTGTTCGTCGAATCTCTGAGATAGATCATTCTACAGAGAATAAGGCTTTACAGGAAAGAGAGTTGAAGAAGGAGCACAACCATGGACCAATTCCATCCTCCCTGATGGATTTGGAAGTAGTTCAGTTTGAGGAACTGCTTTTGGGTGATACCACAGTCAAAATATCAAACGAGGGGGACAGATGTATAAAGATTGGTGGCCATATTGGTTTGATTGAAAATATTCTTAAGTCTCTGGGTAAGATTTACATTGTCTTTAGAGAATATGAACTGATGGAACCTTTTTTTGAGTATCCTCTGAATTCTCAGATTTTGGGTGTTAATGTTGTTGGCAAAATCTCTTCAGAGTTAAAAGTCATGGAGTTGCATGGACACATAGAGAAATATGTGAGGCTACCACACAATGGCAGTTTTGTTGCAGTGCCACTTCTGCACACAAGACGATGATGTAACTACCATAATATTCTGTTTGACTTGTGATCATTGTGGTAGAAGTTTGTCTTCTGTATTGGTCTTTGGGATAGACACATTGTTCTTATGCCTAGTTGAACATATGGCATAAACTTTATTTAATTAACTTTGTCTCATCCAGTGACATTTAGGTATTATATTTAGTTATTATATTCACTTCATGGCCAGGCAGTCAGATTGTATATGTTCAGTAGTTGTACTATGAACGATGGGCTTGTCGATAAAGATTCTCTGTCAGTGTTGTCATTGTCATTCAAAAGGTTGAGGCAAGCCACCTGGACCTGTTGAGGTAAAATCTTTTGAAAGAAGGATGGGCTCGAATTCTTCTGAATTTCATCAGCCGTGTTGTTGTTAACTACTATGCATCAATTTTAAAGTTAATGTATCTTATTTGCTTTTTTGTGTAAGGTAAAGAAGATCTGCATGTTTTGGTCAGTAGCTTTATTCTGCCCTCACAGTATGACTTCAGCTTTGCACAGCTATACGGATTTTCCCATTAAAGTTTCTTTGTAAGACTGTAAGAAAAAATTGAAAACAAACGTTACAAAATGGAATGTCTTTACAGTATTTTTCACATAGCATAAAATATAGAGCCGCTTAGCCCAGTTACACAGTAGCTACTGAACTGTTGTATCAACAAATATGCACACAAACTATTAATGAGCCTGATGCTTAGGGCTTTGGCTGGCTCATTGACACAGCATGGAAAAAATGGACCTTACCTAACAAAAATATTATAAATATATATATTATTTAAATATTTTTCTTGTTCTGTTTGTTTTGAAATTCACCTTTGTGTCTTGCCCAGCGACTCTAATATATTAAAGTTGTTGAGTTTGTTGTTGGCAGTGTAGGTTGTGACACTAGCCCTGTTATAGTACAGTATTTTGTATTAAAGAAAATAAAAAGAATAAAAAAAAGAATAAAAAAAGAAAAAAAAAAACTCACTCATGAGCTCGTACCTTGCCGTGGTGAGTGAGCTTTGAACTAAACGAGTCTCACTTTCTTTCAGGTTATTGTGTCCTTTGCATTTTCTGTTTTTCAGTCATGTTTTTAGTTGTCGAATTTCTAAAAACCCGGGAGGTGGAACTTGTGCCGGCACAGTGGGTGACGGGTAACCAATGCTACTGGCCCACCTCACTCAGGGGCATGGCCCTCCACCTGGCCATTAAAAATGAAATGGATCCAGAGACCACCTGGGATCAGTGGGATGTCCGGAAAATGTTTACTACCGGTACGTCTGAAATTTGTTTCATCTATGTCTGGTAACTCTTCTTCATGGTGCTCAGTGTCGACTCGGTGTCAACCACATATGCTTCTCCCCCTCTCAATGTCTCCCTTTTTTCTAATTTGTGGGATTTGTGATTGTCATGTGATTCTTGGGATTACTCAATTTACTATTCTTCCTCTTTCAGTCATTATCAAAGTATTTGATGTGCTTGTTACCTCGTAACTGGGCTTACTGAATTGATATAATAATGTGAAGTATAAACTGTGTAATGTGTAGTGAATCTTTATTTTATAGAGAGCTATGAAGAAGGTCGCCGCAAAGCCAGGGAGGCGGAGATGACCTCGGACCTTCTTTCTGAGGCAGAGGCATGTGGACAAAGGCCAATTAGGCGTAAAAAGTAAAGACTCAAGAGATTTATTCATCACATGCTTAGTTTTATATAGTACAGTGAAATGTGTTCTATGTACCTGCATCCTTTAAGAATAAAGACAGAATATGGTAAAGATGTATTATCCTGGCTTTCGTCAGACCCTGGTGTATTTTGGCTCACAAAGCTGAGCGGAAATACAAGAGGGTATGGAGTCACATCAAGTCATGCTCTCTTCTCCAACTACAAAATGATTGGACCAATCAGGATTACCGAGTGGGACATGAACAGATGTGACGCATTCACCGTATGACAGTAGTTTCTAAACAGTAGCGGCTTCCATGCAGGGGTGTGATTATTTACCAACATTGTTGAGCTGTTAGTTTTTCTAAATCCTGTGGAGACATCAGTCTTAATATAACTACTTAAGTTCAGGTCTGAGTCCATGATTACACCCAGGTTTCTGGCTCTGTTGGTGGTTTGTAACTTAGCCGTTTGAAGTTGTAAGCTCTGCATTAGGCTGTACATAAGATTTTAAAAAACCGTAAGAGGCAACAAAGAATGAGTTAAATACCGCTACACGGCCACGGTGGGGGATGAGGTTGAGGATGTATTATAATGACTGTAACGAAAAAGAAAAAATGATCTAAACGTAGAAAATTCTTGGTCATTTTTAATTGCAACCCTGCAAATTATATTGGCTTCCTCATAACATCATTCAGATCATCCAGAAACCGACATGCCATTTTTTATTTCGGCTTTTCCAGCTCGACGGAGACTTCGTGAATAAATGAGGAAATGGTTTGGCTTTGAAGCGCTCAGTAAGAGGGCGGAGTCAGAGACAAACTCTGGGTTTCTGGAATAAAACCACCTAAACAACCCAAACGTCCTCCCCACCATATTATGTTCATAGCCTATGTTACCGCGGTAACAGACTCCGAATAAAACATATCCCGCTTCATGAAAAGGGCTTCACTTACTTCTTCTTCAACCACACTTTCGGAGAGCAAAGCTGATGGAGTGGTTCCAGATGGATGATGTGAAGTAAGGCTGAACATATCCATCTGGCAAGAGCCAGGTTAAAGAAGGTTTATATGTGAAAAATAGAATAAATAATGGTAAATCTTAAGAATTAAAATACATTAAAAAGAATAGCAGCATACTTATACTTACATGTGCTAATTAGAATGAGACATGAGTACATTAGTTTGCTCAGCACTCAGTGATATTTTTTTCCGTTACAAGCCCTGACTAACAAATGTCTTTGATAAAACATTATTCAGCTGAATCAGGAGATGTACCATTTCAATCACATGTTGAACTGACATTCTGAATCTGTATGTGTATGTTTGAAAATAGAAAGAATGTCCGACTTGGCCCCCCTGGAGGTCTGGAGGGATTCGTTTCCGAAGAGGACACATCCTCACCACCTCCCAAAGATCCACCAGCCCCAGCTCCCATGATACAGCCTCCCTCCATGATCCCCGTCACCCCACTTCCAACACCCCGACCAATATATAGAGAGCCCAATTCTGGCCCGTCTTATTCAGACATGCTGGACAGTTGGGAGCCGGTGACTGAAATGTCATGTGAGTATTTTGTTAGTAACTCAGTATTAACACATTTAATCTCACATTTCCCTCAATTATCTTGTGTGAATATCACTGTGAATTCTTTTGTAGCATTGCCCAGTCACCAGGCATATAGGTGGGCCCCCCAGCAGTCAGAACCTGGTAAGGTCAAGTGATTTTTTTTTTTTTTTACTTGTTTGTCTGATTGTCCACAGTGTTGTGGAGGGGTGGGAGGGATTATAGTTTAGCAGCATCCTGTCCTTCGCCAACTCATCCAAAGGTAAATGGTAAAGGGACTGTACTTGTAGCACTTTTTTAGTCATGTGACCACTCAGGTGTCTCCGTGTTTTCTAACACTGTGTTACTCTTTTCTATAGCTATGCTGAAAGAGGTGCTGACAAAGCTGGAGATGGTGCTGGACACCCAGAACACCATTCTGCGGCTGCTTCAGCATCAGGGGGCTAATGGGACAGTGGTGGAGCAGATAGAGGGCCTGCCCCTGCAAACTCTCGTTCAGCTCCAGAACATGGAGCAGAGACTCCAGAGTCCTGACTACAAAGAGAAAATGGTGAGCACTTTTTTGCGACTTTATATTTTTAAATGGTTAGGGTATTAAGCTCTCTCCTTGTGGATTCCTCACTGGAGACAAAAGCATGGCGGGGCTACCTGGCAGAAGTGAAACATGCCGAATCTGGTCCATCATCTCCATACCAGGAAATGGATAATGAAGTAAAAAAAGGGGTCACAGAAGGAGACCCAGTGTTTCTTTTTTCCACCCAGTCTTCTGCAGAAATCCAAAGTAAACTGATTGGACCCCCTGATAAAGCTTGTGTTTGAGCAGCTGCAGAGGGAGATTCTGTAACCGTTACAAATGTAACATTGGCCAGCTGTCCATTTAAGGAATATTAAAGGGACCAGCATAGAAACTAGGACACAGTGCAATTCGCAATCACCAAAATCAGCATTATTATATTATATTCTGTTGTTGGAGACCGGCTGGCAAACCAAACATGCACCGCCTTGGATAGACATGATGGAATGAGGCAGCACCAGTGGAAAACAAAACTGGTTCTTTCGAAGCACCAGAGTTGATCCAGCTAAGGACTGGCTCTGCCACCAGCACCAACTCTGTATTGGTGGAAATCTTCTATCTCCATTATGCCTGCAGGATCTAATAATTCCTTACATTCCTGACAGAACTTTCATTTAACATAGTGCAGGTTTACGTGTAGTTCCTAGAATTCCTAAAAGCAGAATGGGAGGCTAACCCTTTAACCCTACTATGGAACAGTTACCAACATGGGTCACTTTAAGACTTGACTTAAAACCTTTTGTTCGGTTTGTTTGGTCTTCCTCTCTCCAGATCAACACATCAGCTGAGTTAAAGGGATACTCCGCCCTCAGAATGATGAGCCTTCATGTGTTTACTCACCCTCATGTTGATTGAGACGTTGGAACCCTTTCTTGATATTCATCATGTAGCCGGAGATATCGGGAGGTTTACATCTTAGTTCCCTGTGGCTACAACGATGCTAAATAGAGCCCGGTGAAAAAAGTCCACAAAAACTTGTCAATATTCCTCCATACTGCTCGTCC
>JBAMHT010095151.1:0-10155 GCA_037177075.1 Craterocephalus fluviatilis | reverse complement strand
TGAAATTTCTGATGATACAGAAGAGACTTTAAATAAATTAAAGTCAGAAGGGATCTTTGAATAAACTATCATTTAGCTCGAGGCAGAGCCAACAGTGCAGTTGTGATGTATCAGGGTATCAGAGAAGTCTGACATACACTGAAATCATCATTCAAAATTAAAAATTCTTGTTTTTGCATATAGTTTGGCTGCTGTAGTTTCAGAACCATATAAGTTTGGGGTTTTATTGGTTTCTGTAAGTGGTAGGCTGTGATGTGTCTGCCTACCTCTCAGAAAGTCGGCAGTTTTGTCCTCGCCGTTATCCCGTCCATCTTCATGTTTGTCTGCACTCCAGACAAAAGAGAGGATGACCTGCAAATGTTTCCGAAACAACAGCAAGCAAAAACAAATGAAAAGAAATTACAAAATTTTATTAAAAGGTTTTTTATGATAGTTTTGTTAAAGAAATTGGATTAAAAACATTCATGTGTAAAACAGGAGGACAATAAATAAGCTTATAGCCCAAGTAAATCATGTTTTATGTAAAGTATGAACAAAAATCTTAAGTTTCACTATCAGGTATGCTATATGCAAAAAAAAATATGTGTTATCGCTATATGGATAAAACTTCATAAGAGCAAAAATTACAGAAAAGAAAAAGTCATTACTATTCAATTAAATATTCATATTCTAAATGTATGGTGGAAGCAATGTATTAGAAAACTACCTGTAATTGTTATTACATACATCCGTAAGCTTGACTATTATGCATTTATTATTGTTAAACATGTAATTGTTATGAGGAAGGATTAAAAACATAAAACAAAAGCCAAAGTGTTCCTGCAAACGGAGAAAACCCCAAATACAACCGCAGTGAAGGTTGAACCTGTTGAATATCCAGCGTTAATGAAACGTTACCTTTATTTTTCACCATAGACCCAAACAGAATTCTAAAATAATATTTTCTCACAATATTTGTAACTTTATCTACTAAAATATTTAATATGACATGAATACATCCTTAATTTTTTCATTACATTAATATTTGTGCTGTTTTCTGCCACATCAGAAGGTCTCATATGTTTCATATTTATATAATTCTGCCTGTCATGTGCATGCTAACAGATTAATTGGCAGTTCTGGAGTTTAGCTAACATAAAATGGTTTAACTGGTTTGGAACATTGACTGTAAAATGGTTTGGAAAGTGTGACGTACGCTCACGTCATTCTCGATGGGACAGGTGATAGCGGAACCAGCTAGCTTAATGCTACCCAAAATGGCAGCGCAACGACGACGTGACGTCAGTGAATAAAAGGTCTCTACACATTTTTACACGACAAAATTTATCTGAAACATTTTTAGAGAGCTGTTTGGTCGAAAATATCCACATATTTACTCACATATTATCGTTTCTGCTACCAGCTGACCGGCGGCCCCGCAGGTACTGCTCCTGTACCACCTTCACGCGCGCACCTGTTCCCAACCGCCTAATTAGTCGCAATGCACGAGCATCTTTTTCTTCACTTTAAATTTACCAAATTCAGAACCTCTCATACACCTTTAATGCAATATTTCACCCAACTAGCGTCCAACTTTCTTCTCCAAATGCCATAAAACATGGAACAGATTAATGTAATAGATTATTCTATAACATTATCAATGTATAAAAATAAGCCAAAGCAGAAGCCAACGGCTATTATCGTCATTAAAGGGAAATAAACACACAAGCTACCTGTTTTATTACACATCTGTAAGACTATTTTTTGTATTTTTTAGTAGTGTGTGTTTTTGTTATTATTCCTATATTCTAACTGTAGAATGTATGTGCTAAATAAGTAAAATAACTTCACATTAAAATGATTCTTCTGTTGATATAAGAAGTCTTATTATTATTATTATTATTATTATTATTATTATCAACTTTGAAAGTTCCTTGCTTCCTTGTTTTGGTATATTTCCAGATATGTTTGTTAAAGATTGGTGAAAATGAGCTTTATACACTATCTGTGGTTTATTTAACCCATCTATTAGAATTAATAAGTGTCTTTCCTCGAACATACAACACACGAGTAGTGATGTGGTTTCCTTGACATCCAAACTAATAAACTCTATGCTGGTCTACCTAACTCTTAGGTTTCCTACAATAACCCCCCAAACTTCTTATTTACCCTTTTTATGTTTCCATCAAACAAATTTATTCTGTGGTACAAACCTGTAAACTATTTTAATCTCCAATATTCTACAATGTGCTAAACAGCTGCTGCTGCATCCATCTGGCATGAAGGGATGGAGATATCCTAGTCTTTGCACGACAGATGCATGGAGCAGAGACTGGGATATTTCCTAGTTTCCATCATCGTATTCCCACACCACACTGTACCCATCACCATTTCTAACAGATTACATTACACATACTTTCCTGAAGTCTGTAGGTTACCTACTCATCAAACTACCAGAGTGGGAAAAAGACTCATGACAAAATAATTTAACCATTATCTGACATTTCCAAACTTCCTTATGGCACAGTTTTTTCATAAATAACTTAAACATGGTGATTAAAAAATTAAAAAGCAAAAATAAGAACCAGGAGAGAGGAAAATAAGTATCACATTCAAAAAAGCATAAAACATTGAGTTCTTGTGGATTTTAATCTCTAAGGTTTATTCTGGAGTCCTGGATAAAAGGTCATATTTTACAATACAACAATTTCCATGACAGTATTTGTTTATTTGGTTTATCACATGGCTTTTTATCCTCTCTGAAACCCATAACTTTAAATCTGTCAGGTTGGCTAACTATAGATTCAGAAATACAGTGTATTTATTTATCTTTAAGTGCTTTACATACACATACAAAGTTTTAGAAAACATGCAAAGTAATACAGAAGTTATAACCCGAGGAGGATCCCGCTTCTCTTCAGAAATAATGTCCCGATTACTGGCCGTATCCCAGTACCAGTAGTGTTTGTTAACGTTAACATTACTGCCATGGTGAAATGTCAAAAAGAACTTAAAAACAGAAACAATTCAGCATTATTTGTATAAACACTCTGGTACAGATTTAGATTTTTAAAAAGTAATAAGTTTGTTATCTTAGCAACTTTACTGATCTTGGTTAGCCATCATGCTAACCTGCTAGCTGCGCTACGTAAATCAAATTTTATGTAACTTGGATATTATTGGATTTTTTTTTCATCCTTGGCTTGAAAAATCCAAATATTTACGTGATGGAAGTCTTTCAAGCTAAATCCTAACTTTTAGGCCAGTTAGAAAGCGTGCTAGTTTGTGGACAGCTTAGCTAGCTAGCTATGCAAGCCAAGATATAGGACATTCTACCTTTTAGACAATATTATTTTGGTTTTCAGTCACTTTTAGTTACACTGTAAAATAAAATAATAACTTCTGATTTAGAATGAAATGATAAATCTCCTTTATTTTAATCCCGTCCCTCAAATTTAGATGAAAATTTCCGGAGATCTGTAAATGGAATGAGGGAACGAGTGGATGGTCGAAACACATGGATTTGGTGTTGATCTGGATCGGTCAGTAGCAGTCAGTCTGATCCGACAGATGACGAATAAGCCTGACTTTTCCATGCTTGTCCATAAAAAACCCGCTTGTATCCAATGGAAACAGCACAGAACAGTAAAACATACGAGATGAAGACACTATTGCTTTCCATTTTCCTCAACCTAACCAAGTAGTTTTGATTTCTAAACCTAACAAAGCATCAAATGACAAGTGTCAAATTTATTTTATTCCACATGTGACTGAAATTCCCATCATGAGACTAGTATGTTTTTATTTAATTCATCAGAGGTAGAATTTTTATTTTTATTTTTTTTGTTTAACAAATACAGACGATTCCTGAGCTTTTTCATGGCTTGATAAACTTTGAGTGTTGAAGCAAGGTTTTAAAATAAAAATATTTCTAACTCTTTCGGCACATTTGGTGTGAAAACAAAAAAAAGGACTCTAAAGATATAAATCATTATTAAATTTTACAATAATATTTTTCTATAAAAATACGAAATTAAAAAAATGTAAAAAAATATAAGATTCTGAGTGATTTTAATCTGTAATAGCTCCCTCTAGTTTTGGTCTCCTCGGGTTAGCAGAGCTATAGTTGGATATGAGGAAAGTGAGCCACCTGCTCTACAATACATCACGGAAAAAAGACGTTTGTCTATAAGAACAATATATTTCTAAACAATACAAAGCCGTACAAAAAAAATCTGAGGCAGAACTTTTCCGCCCAGCAGCATGCTGCATAATCCCTCAGGTTTCCTGTATCCCCTTCACTCTCTTCAAGGTAAAATAACAACAAAAAAAGGAAATAAAGATGAGATCGCGTCTCCTCTTATTACAGTGCAGATGTCAGAGGGTTAATTTCAGTAGCCCTTCATGGAAATGGAGGGGCCTCCTTCCCCGTAATGACGTTTCACCTGATGGATCATCAGGAGCGAGATCAGCAGGCCGAGCAGCTATAAACACAAGAAGACAGGTTAGTGAGGGAGACAGTCATCCATTAAAGTTATGTTTTGTAGTCCATGCTGTTAAGTTAAAACATGTATCAGTCCCTCCAGGAATTGCAGTGTTGTAAACGCAACTGTTAAAGCAGCCTTCATTAATTCTTCACACATAAATTTCATCCGATCACCACAGCTTTAAAGCAGCTTTCACCAGTAAATCATATGTAATAGGTCATCCTGCAGCATCCTTTAAATGTGAGAAAACTTCAGAAATAAGGAGGATAAAATGGGTTTGGGTTCATCACCGTGAGAAATATCTGGCCAAAATCAGCTTCTCACATAAAGATAGTGGTACATTCATATTTTATACTAAAATTTAAAGTGTTAACCTCACAGATTCCTAAATTTAAAGTGACTTTATTTATCAGAGGGGGGAAACTTCAATGCTATAGTTGTTTTTTTATTTATTCATTTTAACCTCTGTATTAATGGTTTCATTTTTGCATAAATCCCAACATTATTTGATAAATATATGTTAAACATTTTTTTAGAATAATCTGGCAACCACCAGAAATTATTTTGTAACCCTCAGGTGGAGAACCACTGATCTACAGTAACTTTTCTTTGGTGAAATCTTTTCCACCGAAGGCACGAGTGTCTAAATGGGACAGTGCCAAGCTTTCTGCCAGGCGTCCGGTCCAACCAGTTCACTGGATCAAGCGAGGGTTGCAACATCCAACAGTAATTTGTGTACTTGTGAGCTTTTAAAGAGAAAAAAAAAGCAAAATGTTTTAGCAGAAATGTGTGGGTCCATAGAAAATGTTTACTGTCCATTGTTTTCTTTAGTAAAAATCTTTAAAATAAAAATATTAATTTAAAAAAGAGGAAAATAAATACATACATATTAAAAAATAAACAAATGAATAAATAAATAATTCAAATAAATAAAAATCTAAAAACAAATAAGTGAATAAACAAATAAATAAATAAATCTTTATCAAGCCCTTTTTGCACATTGTTTTTTTAGTATAAGCAACAGTGGGTGCTATCTACTGTATAATTACATTGTGTGGTTTTTATTATTTAATCATCACAAAAATTAGTATGAGTTCTCATAGTTCATGTTTTTACAATGAGTCTGGGATTTTCTAGTTTTAAAAAGCATGCAAATAACAAATTTGGTTGTTTTGGATGTGAACTGGTGCAAATGGAGGACCAGCAAACTAGTAAGGTCATCACTTGTGCCTAATCTGCCTTGGTATGGGCCAAATCTAGAATTATTAAACTGGAATTGTCCCCTTATAAAGTCAAAGTTTACTTGATACATTAGACTCACCAACAAATATCATTTGGTTGTCAACAGAAATGTAAATAATTCTTCCAACAGCTTAAATATCTGACCACTTCCATCTTTCAGGATTATTAAAATGTTCATGAAGAGGTTCACATGAGATTTTAGGTGAAGTAACCAGGCCAACGTTGGTTCTGATCTGGGACGCCAATATTTGTTCCATTCTTTTAAACAAAAGAGACTGAGAGACTGGATGCTTACTGCAGTCACAGCAAATCCAAATAAGATGCCCAGAGAAATTTTGAAGCCAAGGTCTATCCATGAAAAGATGAAGTCACCACAGGTCTGCAGGGAAAAAGAAAATGAGGTCATGAGCTGGAAACGGGACGAGAAGACCCAGCAGAAGGTGTTTGGATGGATTTGTTGGATGATTGACGGAATACCTGAGAATAGATCTGTGGTGGGCCTGTGTGTCCCTGTGGGAAAACAACAGCAAATGTAAAAAAAAGCAGCTCATAGGCCTAATTGAAAATTAAATATTTAAAACAAAACAAAAAAATAGCAAAGTAGACATCTGATGTGCTCGTGGAAATACTGTAAATTTAACTATAATTTAAACATTTTCTCATGTTTGCAATGAACAAATTACACAAAAAAGCATAAACAGAATTAATTTGATGGGGATTTTATCCACATTTAACTCAAAATTTAATTGTTAATAACAACTACAGTCTTAAATAATTAAACCCCTTGAACAGAATTCCTCACACAAACACATTTTACAAGGGAGAACCTACAGAACACATCATAAATCTAGACTTAAATTAACATTGATTCATTCAAACAGTGACATTTGATTGCATGAAAGATAAATAAAGGTCAATATATGCGCCCATTGCATAGGTAAATAAGTACAGTAGTCTGCATTTTTCACACAACTATTCATTGTAACGACATAAACTAAGTATGCATATGTATTTTACCACATACTATACTATGATATGTATTAAATACGACATGCAGTTGTTTGAACATCAACACAAAAACCCAGCAGACAAATGGAAATAACTGTATGTATGCTAAAAAGAACTAAAATTTAACTAAAATTAAACATTTTAGTTAAATTTTGAATTAACAGATTCATGCCAATTAAAGAACCAAATCAACGATTTGCATCTGGAGCACATCTTTTTTCCATTTTATCTGTTTATTTATGTAGTTATTAAAAGCTTCTTTAATAACATCATTCTCTCAGACGTACCGGTGGTCGGGCTTTACATCCAGAGTTATACCCATTAGCCGAGCATTCACAGGAATCAGGGATATTATTACCCCAGTCCTCGGCACTCGAGATTCCACAGCATTTGACCTGCAACCAATGAGAAAACACAACTTGCTCATAAATCCTGCAGAAATGTTAACAGCCATTTTATGTAAAACCCTGGGTGAATGTGACTAGCTAGATACAGGCGAAGAGTACAAAGAGCATTACAGTTCTCTGCAGTCCGTCAATCATGGCTCGAGCCTCCTCATCCTCCATTATGGGCTTCGTGTATTCAGAGGAGACGGACCTGAAGCCCTCGGCCACCTACGAAGAGAGAAACAACACCAATGAGACAATGCGACCCCGAATACATGCGAGGATGAAAGGATACCTTAAAGCAGAGGTAATACTTCACTAAATGTGTACTAAAGGCATATTAGCAACATTTTCCACCAAACCCAACTGCATGGCCTTACCAATGGGTTCAACTTCCCTTCGCTGGCAATTCTATGCATCGTCCCGACTCAAAACTATGTGAATGTGAAGCTAATGCACAAGCCCTGAAGGTTAGCAATGTTTCCTTGTTCCAACACCCCTGACTCATACTAACTGGATCCAAGAGGCTGTGAAGATTTGAACATTGACCAATTCACTGGAATCAGGTGTGTTGGAGCACAGAACAAAGATCGCAGGACCGGTGTAGCCCTGGTCTAGTTATTAGACTTTCCAAACGTGTTTAAGACGTTACCCGGCTCCTTATGACAGCCACAGCAATCCCAAAGATTAGCATGATGAGCATTCCTATCACCATGAAACCTGCAAACTGCACAGAAACCATCGTTAGCATCAGTCGTTTGCTGACAAATCACAAACAAAACAATTTTTGTTTACGTACTATTTTCAGGACGAGGCTTTTCTCAGAGGCGGCAGCAAAGATTCCCAGGCAGGAGATGCCGAGGACTCCGATGGCGATGACCCAAAGCCAGCCCAAGCTCGGAACTCCAAAGGATGACATCTGCTCAGGCAAGACAGAATGACAAACGCTGAAAAATCACGAAGTCGAGAACTAAACTGAGACTGCTGGTGGTAGTGTTTTATACCAGGAAGATAAAGGAAAACAGAGATAAAGGTAAAGGAACGGAGAAACTGTTCTGTTTTTAGGATATCTCATAATATGATACCACATATAGAACTTGTGGTTAAAATCAGACGCTAAGCAGCAGTTAGTTGGATTGGTTAGATCGACCCAAATATTGATAGCGTTCAGAATTATCCGATTCCAATGCGATGGGGCTGATAGTTTTCTTAGACGGGGCTCTGGGGAATAAAAGCCAAAGATTGTGATTGAGAGCCAAACTAGTTGTAGGTTCTGCTTTTGTTTCGCAGTTATTTTCTCAAACAATTATGTAATAAAAGGGAATAAAAGAGTAATTTTCTTTTGTTACTTTGTTGGTGTTATTTCATATTGCTTACAAGAACCAAAGCTGAAATTGATCTGTTTTGCCATTTAGTTTGTATTTTATAATTATCATAATCATGATTAATAGTTAATGGAAAATCGTTCAATGATTGTGAAATTTCAATTCACTGTATCATTATCAGTATCGGTATTGGTATCGACATCAGTAATGGTAATGGTATTGGTATAACAGCAGTACTTTTCCTGCTTTTGCTTTTTATCAGATCAGTACCAAAATTTGCAGTAACATCCAGCCCAAGCACTTAATGACATCGGCTAAAAATGTTAAGGAACCAATTAATGTTTTAAAATAAAGATATTATTGCAAATGCAGGTTTTTTCCATTTTTTAAGGAATAATTGCGTAGAATTTCCACAACATTATAACACTAGAAGAACCATTAAATATTTTATTAAATAAAAAATCTACTTTTCTATGGGCTTTATATATTATCTACACCCCAAAAACTAAAATAAATCTATAATCTTTTTGTAAAAAAAAAAAAAAAAATTCTTATGCTTATAACCTAAAAATACAAATAAAATTGTGGTTCTTGAAAAATTACAGCAAATTTCCTGCAAGATCACGAAGAAAACATCAATAACTGCAAAGAATTTCAACAACATAATGGCACTAACAGAACCATTAAATACTTTTTATACACTTTCTATTGCACTTAATTTATTATCTACATCTCATGAAAGAAAACTCATCCTTCATCTTCTCTGTCAAGCTAGATTCTGGTCATTATGAGGCAAAACCATCCGGACTAACTGGTAAGGCAGGTTAACCTTCTGGGTGACTATGTTTTGTATAAATGAGTTATTAGAAAAGAACTTCACAAATTGGGACAAACACCATCTCCTCTTAGTCCGGGTCGACATCCATGTGGGGATAATTTTTCAGCCATTTAACAGCATTACACCCAGCATAATGGGGACTGGATGTCTGAATCCAGGATGGAAATTTGATTAGTTGTTTTGGAAAATGTCCAACAAGAGTGGAAATGTAAAGTTGATTATGTAGAAACAAATAAGTCCGGATGAATCGTTTTGTCTCTCTCACTGCAGCATTTGAAGCTCTCAGAGTTTTCCTGTGGGTGGAGGGAGCAGGAACCTCCATCTGCGTCTGTTATGCATCAAATACAGGAACGAGTGCCTCCAACACATTTGGCCGGCGGCCCGTCTCTTCCCAACACTTCACATCCTTCACTTCAGCTTGTTTAACGCGGATTATGTGACACGACCGATCTCCGTTCTTTCGTAACTCTGAACAAATGTCTCAAAAGGAGAACTTAATAAAGACTCTCTGATGAACAAAAGGCTTTTTTTCCCAGAAGTTGGCTCGTTTTGTGGTTAAATCACATTCAAAGACACTCCTACTGCTGGGAAACTTGGTTTGTTTGGCCGATGGATTCCTTGAGGGGCCTGGCGTTCCATGTTTGGAATTTTTGTGGATTTGATGTAAAACAGCTGTCCCTCGGTCTTTTCCTCTGCAAAACCAAGCAGCAGGGCAGCCATTTTTTTCTTTACTCGGACCAGCCAATGAGAGCTGGAGGCGGGGGTTGACGTTTGAGTTGCATCTCATGAAGGATCATTTGAAAAACGTAAAAGATCCAACAACGGGGTTCTTACCGAGAGGGTGATGGCAGTCGCTTTCACAGCCAGATACATCAGCATGCATCCGATGA
>JBAMHT010095110.1:0-10167 GCA_037177075.1 Craterocephalus fluviatilis | reverse complement strand
ACCAAAAATTATAAAGAAATGTGGGACTTCTTTTGTGAACACCAGCGTATGGGACCTTGGGGGTTGTGGCTGAAGTTTGTGAATTGCAGTGGGGTGAAGGAAACCATGTTGGTGTGAGCTGGTATATGCAGTTAAGACCTCCATCTCCAGCAGATATATGAGTGGTTTGTAAGAATCCTGATAGGATTCCAGCTGTCTGATAGGTTGGAAGACAGGTTTTTGGGTTACAATTCAAGACTTCTCAAATGTTTGCCAGGGATCCCATCATCATCCTGAGTCCAATCAGATCATATTTACTGCCTTTTAAACCACTGGTTGATGGAAACTTTTACTTTTTAAACTTTTTAACTTAAAATGATTTAACTACAACTTAAAATGACCTAAGACTAATGAACTAATAAAACATTTGAGTCCTTTTAAACTGTAATTACATTGACGTTACATAAGCTCATAAGTTTACAGTCAATGGCAGAATTTGAGATCATTTTTTTGAGTTTACTATTTTTCAGACAATATGAATGATGAGAAATGAAGAAAAAACCTCTTACTCATGTGGTTAAGTGACGCCTTTTATCGTCAAACAACTGTTTTTACTTTTTCAAAATTATGTATCTGAAAGTGATAAATCCAGCATTTCACATGATGATCAGTTACTTTACCAGATATAAGAGTTATTTTAAATGTACAAACATGTACATTTCCACATGTGTGTACTAGCTAATTGCGACCACCTGAACTGACTCACTTCATAATGCAAACTGAAGACACAACAGATAAGTCTGAAAGACAGAAAACAGTGAAGGAAATAAATAAATCATTTAGGGATTACAGGTTCCTTTATTAAAATATTGCTGTAACTATCTGCCATGTTAGTGTCATATTAACCTCAATCATCCAGCAGGCCACAAAAGACCCTGTGGGACCGGTTTTGGCCCCAGGGCCATATGTTTGACACCCTAACTGTGAAGCGTCTGCATGGCTGCTGCTCTGTAGAAGTCTGTGGGTTCGATTAAAAAACTGCTTCTGCATCCAAATCTGGGCAGAAACTAAACAATGGACTATTTGTGTGAAGTGTGGCTGGATTGGGTTTCTCAGATAAATCAGGAGGAGGAAATATCGACAAACAATTATGTTGTAATATATTCTCCTGCAGGCTGCTGGGAGTAGTGTCTGCTCTCTGCAGCAGCTTGCTGTTTGCTGCACAGGAAGGCAGGAACATGCGAGTTAGTGGAATACGATAAGCGGACCTACGTCTCTGTATCTCTGACACTTCCTAACCTCTGTGTTTTCTCCCTAAAATTACCTTGTGAAAGCAGCTCTCAACTTTCATGTGCTGCAGGCATATTTCATTTCCATCAAGCAGTTTCTCTGCTTTTGCTTGCAAAAGTTTCCTGAAAAAATTTCAACTGGGGAATAGCTTTTCTTCTAATCACTTTGATCTCTGATAAAATTATAGGATCAGGAAAGCATTCTGTGATCTGATAGCATCCTAAATTCATGTAGTAGGATCCCTGTCAGATGGAGCTGATGCAGCAGCTCCTCACCCTGTGGTCCACATCAACACATACAGACACTCTGCGTCATTCAGAGAGCAGGTAAACAGTCAAACACACATCACCCTTCATGTCCCATTTATTTACTATTATATACAAACAAGACAAATGCAGGAACAAAAAACATCAGAAAAAAGTAAAGTAAAAGACTGGAAAAAAGATACAATTTAATATAAAAAAATGATAACAAGTAAAGGGACCAAATTTCAGTTTTCAATGAAAAATACATTTACATAGCCTTTTTATTTGACCGTTTGCAATTAAAACATAATTTGATGAGCAGACTGACACCTCAGCAGAATAAGGCCTGCATTTATAGGACTTAATTAACTCTAACATTCTTTCTTACTGTTCGTACTGTGGAGGCTGCAATGCCACTGAGACCCATAGATGGCAGTCGCCAGTTCAAAAGCTAAGCAATAGAGTCCCTTTAAAAGATTTAAAAAATGGTTTTAAAATGGCATTATTATTATTATTATTATTATTATTATTATTATTATTATCATTATTATAGATAGTGAGTAATGTAGGCTGTTTGTTGACCTACGGATGTGGAGGAACATGAATTCTCCAGATTTAAAGCATATTTCAGCTGCAAAGTATCACAGTCCTTTCTGGCTTTTAACTTACTTTGTACGTTGATATGAAATAACATTTTATTTAGATTTTGAATGTGAATTAATAAGAAGAAAATCTTCTTTTGCTGAGCATTTGCTGTGAAATGATTAAGAAGAGTCATGAGGTGGATGTTTATGACTGATTGTTGGCTTTCCCTTCCTGCTGGGGTCATAATGAGTTCCAGTTTCATTAGAACTGGAGTATTTCTGACACAAAGCAACTCTTGACACTTTGGTGATTTAGCAATGAAAACCAAGAGGACATTGTCATGAAGGAGGAAAAGAGGAAAAGCAGAGGGGAGGCGCAGGAGAAGAGATAAGATGGAGCTGTCATGCTGTGGACTGGTTCCTTCATGTCCGTTGGTCCTGCTCCTGCCTTGTTGTATTTTGGTCGTCCAGCTTCATGCAGCTGGTTGGACGGAGATAGAAACCTGTTCTGGAGGCAAACAGAGAAAATGGCTGCATCTTTAAAATGCAGTGTTTTTGTTACTGTGTAGTCTTAGTGTCTCCACTATACAGTATGGGCTACTCTACAAAAGTCCAATCAAAAGCAAAAAGAAATGTGTCCAAACTTTAGGTGAATTCTGACTCCGATTCATCTAAAAAGCAGCAAATCAAATAGAAAATCATTTTCTTTTGTTCATTTTATTTCACGTGCACTGAAAACAGCCGAAACCCTGCAGATGTGTGGATGGATGAACAGTCATTATGTCATTCAGTCTTATTTCTTCATGCTGATTTAAATGTGACTCCAGTGAGTATAAAATGGAAAATCCCTGTTTTACTGCGGGCATGTTAGCATATGACGTTTGCACTTTTATCAAAATGTCAATGTGAAAATGAAGAGGCCATGCAATGAAGCTGCAGCGTGTGACAGATAAATGGCGCCGTGTCCTTTCAGCCTGCACATGTGCTTCCTCTCAGCCGTTACTCTAACAACGGCTCCAGCTTCTCTCCATATTCTGTACCGAGGGCAGCGCTGCAGCTCTCTGATGAGAGGCTGAAAAGTGGCTCGGCTGACATTTTGCTTCACCTTTCATCTTGTTTGTGGCATCATCCACAACTGCCACTCAGAAAGCACTTCAAAGAAAGGATCAGACCACTGAGGCGCCACTTTACCTGCCTGAGGGGATGAACACGGAGGCCGGCCGGAAGGTGACCACTCCCCAGCTTCAGAAACACGTTTCACCTCCCCATGCCTCTCACCCACCCGTCTGAGGAAAACTGATCATGAAAAACAGATGAATAAGAAAAAGACAAAGATGTGAAATGAAGGGTAGAAGTGATCTTGTTCAGTTTTGAGTCGGCGTGTTGAAGTTGTTCCAGGACGTCGTTGGGCATCACACAACATGTTTTCCTCTGGCGTGTATGTGCAGGTCAGGCTGGTATCATTATACATCATGTTTCATGTACACCACAACTGAAAAAGCATTTAGCGCTGTAAAAAATGAAGGCGCTAAAATGTTGAGTGAACTTTAAAAAAACTGTATTTATTTGATTTTCATCCAAAATGAAAAAGTAAAAAAAAAATATGAGGCATTTGGCAACTTTCCGCCATTTTTCTGCGGACCGACTACTCAGACACCTGCAGCAGCCTCACATCGACTCCAGCTCAGTTTCTGCATAAAATACTCACATTTCTCCATTTAGACACTGGTTGTGTTCTGTCGGGAATAAAATATTGGCTCATGTGATTTTAAGATATTTTAGTTTCATTTCATTCACATCTAAAGAACGTCTGGACTTTTCCGGAATTCAGGTTGTAAAATCAATCCTGCACCGTGGCATGCAGCCATCAATGCTTTTATATGAAACAGCTCCGACATGAAAGGAACGTGCTGCTCAGGAAAGCCACATCATTAAAAACTACACGATGAAGGCTTCAGGACGTCCAGCACCAGGATCGCCTCGGCCCGGAGAAGGAGGCCTCTTCCTGCCGAGAACAAGATCAAAGATGGACAAAGAAAAGAAGACCAGCATGAAGTTCCCTACTTCTGTCTGTGCCAGAAGCCTGATGGAGCAACGTACCACCATGCAGACGAGATAATGAAGACGATTTCATCTTAGAAATAAGATTCTTTAAAACTTGTTCATTCCAGCCTCATTTGAACAAGAAAGTTCTGCTTGTGTCCTTTTTCTGCAGCTAGCAGCATTAAAAGGTGCAGAAGGGACTGCGAATACACCTGAGATCATCCGTGTGTGCTGATGTATGTATGCGCTTAGTGCAATAAATGGAGGAACACTGCCATTGCAGTACAAACCAGTATGACATGCCTGCAACCCTGATGCACATGATTCCATCTGTGATGAATTTATAAAGCATCACTGATGAATTAGTCGCTGCTGCAGTATTATCATGTTCTAATTTCATCATTAATTAAAAGAGATGGCTGCTGCAGCATCACTAAGCCGCCTGTCACTGATGCTTAGCAGCAACATGTCACAGACAGTGTGGCCACACCTTTACTGCTGCTCTTCCACAGCTCTGTTTGGCCTTTAGGGGGGATCCACTAGAGGGAGCACATTTCTCAGACTTAGCTGCTGCTTCACTGAGAGCACATTAATGTTGAGTCCAGATGACTCGGGTAGAGGCGGGCGGGGGGTCAGCAGCTGATGAGGGCTGCACGCGATCCACAGCGCTGCCTCTGGCATCAACACGGCCCATAATGAGCCGGCTCTGATCCCCGCCATTTATCACAGCTTCATCTTCTCCAGATTCACTCATCTGCACCTGGACAGAGACTTTTTCTCATGCTCACAAACAACAATGATCTAAAAATACTCAAACCTGAAATGTGGAAGAAAAGTGCACCTGACAGAAGTTCAGAGAAACATCTTCTGGTTTGCTTCAAGACATTTGAAACGGCACACTGCTGTTCATGCAGACACGCAATATTTCCGCTTCTAAATAAATAAAGCGGGATTTCATGACTAAAACTGCCACCAACCTGGCAACCCTGCTTAGTTGCAGAGCTGATTAAAAAAAGGTTGAATGTGTAATAAGAGGAAAAAAAGAAATCAGATTTAGAGACCGAATGTGATGCAACTAATACTGTATTAAGGTAGCTAAGCGTAATAGTTTTATAGAGGAATCAAGCTGTAACCCAGAAGGCTTAAAGGTTCAGAAAAATTCGGAAATAATTGTTTTGGCTTCATTTTCTCATTTCAGCAACATTAGATGATTTGTTCTGAACCAGGACAAAAATAACTCTTTTAATTGCACAGCAGCTGATCTGCTATTTGCAGATTAAGTGCATTTACTCCTTATCTCCCCATTTTTGTTAAGTTTTTTGATTTTGGGGATAAAAGTAAGCTCAGAGTAAAACAATGCGGCCCAGGTTCTTTACACATGGCGATGGTTTAAGATCATTCGTCATCACATTTTAATTTAAGCCGATCATTGCACTTTATTTTATTCTCATATCCTACTTTTATTTTTAAGCCTATAAGGCAAGTCATTTACATTTTCTCAGATGGAGATTCAGCTGGTGGCTGAACGGCTCTGCAGTGAGACAAGCAGCTGGTAAAGTTTAGACTAAATGTGAAGTTTCTGCTCTCTGAGCTGCTAGAACATGATCCATTTAGCTGCGGGAGTTTGTTTCTGCTACTTCCTATTGACCGGACTTTCCTGAATGAGCCCATCAGGCCTGTGTGGAAGGTTACTGGGAGCTGTACTGTAGGCCAGGCGTCCTCAGGAAGCGCTCATTGGTCTGGGACAAAGCGGAGGTATGAAGCCATCAATCAGTGAGCCATGACAGAGTGTGATGCTCAGGCTCTCCTCTTTCCTCTCATCAGCCTGATCGGACCTCAGCTGGCTCCTTCTGGTCTCACAAAAGGTGCAATTACACAGACGGCAGACCCCTGGGTGGGGCGGGCTCCTGGGGGCTGTTAGGGCTCCGTACTGAGGTGGGGGTGGGGTGTATTAGTATCGGTGGCGATAACTGAGTGTTTATCAGAGAACAGACTCCGTATCTGACAGGAAAGCAGTTACAATATGATGCTCGGGAGCGAGGTCTTTGATGACCTCCAGGCAGGGCAGGTCAGGGTTGACCTGCGCCCCACCACCACCACCCCCCACCCCACCTAATGAATGCAGTGTGTCTCCCTCACTCTTTACGCTTCCTCAGTCATGCTCTCACATCTCCTTCACATCCAGGAAAGGAGGCAGCAGCTCCTTATCTTGATGCTATCGTGCAATCGTCTGACTGAAGTCCCCGCTTGTCTCGGGCTGATGAGAGAATGTGGGTCATGTGATAAACTGTTAAATTTCCATGAGGATTAACAGGATAATGGGATCAGTTCTGGTAAATGAATCAGCAGATCAGCGGGGAGGTTTACGGCCTCAGATACTTTCTCCAGAGGAAATAAAAATGACAGAATTTTTCCAATATTCAGTTCCTCCTCAAAAACATAGGATCCGCTTCCTGGAAACATTAGAAATTTTGTGATTTCTGGGGAAAATTGAGTTTTTGTCTGGTTTTGTTAATGAATTTCCTCTCATTTGTTTCCTAAACTCTGTTCTGTCCAAAGATGACTTTGATGAGGGAGACATAAAAATTCTCATCAGCAATATCCTCATAAACATTTCATTTGCAGCCAGAAGACGCCTTACACAACATTTTAAACACTTGCAAAAACATGAAGAAATAACTGTTAGCAGGGCTGCAGCAGTGTCATGCAGAATCTGCAACAATTAGATATTTTATGCTATTTTCTTCCTTCTTTACTCACTGTAAAAACTGCCTGTAATACAGATTTCCTGTACTAATTTATCTCTTTCCTGTGTATTTTGAAGATGGGGAAATTATGGAAATAGACAAATGCTCCATGTCTAATGCAGAATAATGTGGAAAACCTGTAGCAATTTCCATCTTCTAAAAGGAATCAGTATTCCATTCATGAGGCAAAAATGAATTTCATAAAACAGCTTTAAAGCTCTGCATCAGTAATCCTGGATCCCGACCGGTCCCACGGCATGCCTTTTCTCTACTGTACCTTCTCATATGACCCGTCTGCAGCCATCCAATATAAAGTTCCAGTACCAAGTTGCCCCCTACCAACCTGAACAGATCCTTCCCATACCGAGCCCAACCCACTTGTGGAAACGGGGCCTAAAAGACAGGTTGGAGATCCTGGAAAAACGGTACGAACAAGCGACATTTTGAAAATACACAATTCAAAAGTTCAAACCCCTTCCTTCAGTTACCCCGAAACCTCCAGAGCAGCATCGACTTTTTTCCAAAAGTCATAAAGACATAATGTTATCCTGCATTTATGCAGGAAAAAAGTTCTGGCTTAAACTTCGGAGGAGCAGAGAATGACCTCCGCCCGGCAGCGGCTGCATTCTGGCAGCAGGCTTGTCTCAGCCACCTGGTTCTCCAGGTGAAGAAAACTAGAAGAAAAACCACTCAATCCTACTCCATGGTGTCCCTGATAGTGAGGTGCACTCACTCTTTAATTTCTCACCCTACATTTCAGTGTGTTACATACTCCACGAGAAGCGGGAACTGCTTGAGAACAAAATGACGTCACTCTGTTCTCACGGACATTAGGACAGATCTTGACACATCCACTAAGCAGAGCTTTCCTCTCCTGGGACTCCAAGAACTTTTGTGTAAATGGTTGTACATATATGCAGAAAAGTGTGCAGCATTTCCATTCTTCATTTCCACGGATCTGAGGCTGAACAGAGTTTTTATTAACAGCTGATTGACGAGGTGAGAAAGTACAAAAATGAAATCATGTTTGGTGGACGTTGCCTCATGCACTTCTCACCCTGTCGTGGATGAAGTTACACATCAGTTTCTAACAGCTGTTAATTGCACATAAGGACAAAGACATCCTGCAGCAGTAGCGACGACTGAAGCTTCTCCTGAACTAACCGAGAACCTTTTTCTTGTTCTTTTATCCTCAAGAAAAAGAACAAACCTCTCACTTCACATGGATTACAGCACAAGCACCAACGCTGAATGTTCAGACTCATCTGAGGAGAAGTAAAACAGCTTGTTAATTACAAACCTAAATATATTGTTGTGAATTAAACTTACTGTGCATTTTGTGGGCCTCTAATTATAAGAGTAGTTCAGCTTTATTAATAGAACATTAGTTATTTATTAAGTGACAAATAAATCACTTAATAATGAACTTTTGTAGATTATTACTCCGAGTGTGGTGTGATCAGTTCGTAAAGTCGAGGCATGTTCATGGATCCACCTTCACTGGAAAAACTAGGGGTCCCAAACAGCACCTTGCATCCCATGTAATAATGATACTGACAGATCCATGAAGCAGAATTTGCCTTTAACACTGAGCTCTGCCTGTGATGCACCATGGGAGTCTTCATGCTGGAGACATAATGAACAGGAGATGCTGGTTGTGACTCGTTGACCTGCTGCAGTGCCACTGAGGCTGTTGATTTTCAAGTCCAAGCCTGTTAAAAAGCCTGTGAATTAAATCAAAGCTCAGCTGGAGTGAAGTGCTCATCCTTCGCTGGGTGTCAGCTGCATTCTGCAGTTATTCCTATAATGCAGCTCAGTTCACCCCAACATACAGCGGGATGCAGGACGGAATGCAGGACGGGATACAACCGGCACAACTAGCACACCTTCTAATCCGGCAGCAGCTGGTGGAAAATGTCTGGAGTCTAGGTGGACTGGTTTAGGACTTGGTTTTGGAGTCTGCACATCATAGATTGAATCTATGAGTCCACATCAGAGTGGCCGGGATCCGAGTTTCCAGGAAAAATGTTGGCCTCATGTTTCCTTTGTCTCCTCCTGCTACGAGCTGATGCAGCGCGAGTGACATCTCACTCTGCCCGCTTCAAGCCTTAAAGAACTACAAGATGGATGGTTTCCCATTAGGCCACATCGTCTGCTCAATAATGTGCTGACTGTCCCCTGAGTGGAGACCACCCAAAGATACTGTCACTGACACAATGGAAAGTGTTTATACTAGTCCTTAATAAGCCGTGAGGAACATGTGTGCCCTCATATGAAAGGAAATGTCTTTTAATTCCTGCAGAAACACGACGGCTTGCAGCTGCTGCTTGTAACCCTCATGGAGCACTGAGGACATTTCCATCTCCATCTGATCACCGGTTGGGCTGCTTTCATGCACATGGCACAGTTTAGGCCCCAATGTTGAAATGTGATGTGCAATTCAGCAGAACCACTGGATTTAGAGCCTCTATCCTTGTAGATCATTCTTTAATGTTCATGGGGGGTGTCTATGGGGGGAGAGAACTGTACCCCATGCTGCCTCTGATGTGCTCATGGCATGAGAAAAATCTGTGATCGGGGACATTTTCCACTTTCAGGTAGCTGGCCAGCTCTGTTCAGGTACCTCCCCAGTGACAGTCCTTTGTACCCTTAACGGTTGTTTTTGTTAAGGGATGCTGAGTTTTATGTCCATCCAAGTCAGAAAGCGGCTGCAGCTTCATCTGACACACTGCAGATCATCCGAAAAAACCTTTCAAATCTTTTTAAATCTTGACGATTTACCCTCAGACTCTTTTATAGCATTCTATATCAGAAAGCCGATGCAAATTCGGGGCATCGGGTTATAAAAGCCGGGTCGTTCCCCAGCGAGGCAGAGAGGTTCCGACAGACGAGCACAGAAGATTTTATTTTTGCACTTTTTTGTTGAGAAAATAGTGGAAGTGGAGAGGTGAACTTAAGAAAAACAAAAAGAGTTGTACATTGATTTGCTCTTAATTATTGTTTCTTGTTTTTTTTACACCCATATTTTTAATCTATACTTGATTCCCTTGCAAGAAACTAAGATTCTTGTTATTAAGAAACTAAGAAATGACAATCACAATTGATGATAGTTGTTGATAGATATACTGAATCGATTTCAAGTCACTGAATCATTCTGGATTGTATCGTTCTAAATGAACTAGTATCGTTCATGATTTCTATCGTGACCACAAACAGTGATATGAATCAAATCGTTGTTAAAATTAATCGTTACACCCCTACATATATTTATATATTTAT
>JBAMHT010095032.1:0-10184 GCA_037177075.1 Craterocephalus fluviatilis | reverse complement strand
GGCAGAATCCGGGAACTTTGCAGTGCACTGGATTTAAATTGCAACCGCACTTACACTCAAAAGAAGTGCACCAAAGGATTGAGACACGGCCTAAATGTCTGATTAAGTTAGAAAGTTAGATGTATGCAATCTAAAACAGCAAAGTGCTCTCATTGGTTTAGGTTTTTTAGTTTGTTTCTTTATTTTTTTCCAACTCAACTAATAAAAAAAACAATATGTCTAATTTCACTAAGTTACATTCTAGTTAATTTATACTTGTTATTACTTGTACACATTATTTGAGTGACTATTGAGAATTGTGCATTTTCTTTAATGGAATACTATGAATAATTTTGCACAGTTCTATCTGCATCTTAATGATGGACATTTTAATTGTCAATTAAACTAGCGTTGAGATTTTATCCCATAAATGTGGTCAAATTGTTTCCCAGAGGACAAACTGACAAGATCATACTGCATGTTTCCCATCTACAGTAATAAAGAAAATCTACACCTCTGTTTCTTTTCAATGGCAGAAGGATACAGTCTTTTAAAGATTAGATATCATTTGCCACTGAATAATTTAGATAGGTTTGTCATACATAAAAAGAGCTTTGATTATTGATGTAATATCATGTTAGAATCAATAATGGTAGAAGACTTTGATCAAATTTATCTGTTTTTACTTTTATATCATGCATCATGGCATCCTATAAAAATATCTTTTTAGCAACAGGAAGAAAATAATGATGTAATTACGTGCAGTATCTTCATCCATGCACCCTTCTGATGAGATAAAAAAAAAACAAAATAGATGGTAAATTATATCCGCTTTTTGTTGTTATTTTTCCCAGTTCATCGTTACATATAGGTAAACTTGTAAAACACTTACTGATGGGTTTAGACGGTAACATTATTTGGTTAGAGTGAGTTATGAAACTTTGTTTTGAGTAAGAAATTACCGTACTTTAGGCAACAACTTACCATTTTTCTGTTCATATGATATTCCTCCCATGGTGCCAACAGGAGAGAAATTATCTGAATTTTTACCATTAAACTTTATGTGACCTTGAGTTGGAGCAAATGAACCTGGTGAACCAGCTAACACCCACTCCCACAAGATGGCAGTGACGATTCAACTGGTCAGCGATGTACCTACAGTAGCATCCTGCTGCTGGATGACTATGAACTATTCTCTCACAACAACCCAACATCACACAGAAAAAAATCAGAGAGTAAAAGTTTTGTTGGGAGGAGTTTGGGTCCAAGAAGAGGATAAAGCTCGAGTCCAGTTTTGAGTTGAAGCTTAACATTTGCATCCAGGCAGAGCGCTTTTGAGAGTGCAAGCAGAGGTGAGAGTGAAGAAGATAAATAAGCTTGTTCTCAAACAGAAAAGCAGTTTGTTTAAATAGACACACTATTATAGCCCCACAGACCAGGCTTTTAATTAAAGACTGATTACCAACATTAATATTGCTTTTAGTTGTAAACTGAGTAGTGTTTGTTATTATAGAAGTATTTTCTGATCAATTCACATTCACAAGATGGTCTAAGGAAATAGAAAAGTCCATTACATAAGAAGATCAGAAGCTCAACTTCCATTTCCATCAGTATTATTCAGTGAATGTGGGTTTGTCTTCCTCATTGCTGATGTCATGTGACTTTCAGCTTCTTCTCTTTATGCTGAACCGTCTGAATCTGCATCATCCTGCATCAGCTCCAGCATGCTAGTCACAGTCCTTTACCTCTCACTGCTTTTACATTCAGGTGGGTGCCAAGAAGTACTTCAGTGATTGAGTCTATCTGTGTCTTTACAGATTATTTTGATTGACAAAAGTTTCACGTTGGCCTGGTGTCCATTCCAGCATGTACCCTGCTTCTTGCCTGCTAGTTGCTGGGATAGGCTCCAGCCCTCCATGACAATAAACTGGATTAAGTGGCATAGAAAATGGATGGATTGATGGAAAAGTTTCACATTGTGAATCTTGCTCAATGTTCTCATTGAAATGTAATTTATGTTGTGGTGTGTCTGCAGGTGCTACCATTAAAGTGATTCAATCTGGAGATCAAATATGTCACGAAGGACAAACCCTGATGTTGGAGTGCAGCCTGGGACAAGGGTTCAGCATGGGTAGCCAAACCATGTACTGGTACCGACAGAACCACTATGGAGGTCAGATAGAGTATCTCATCAAAGAGTACGAGAATACTGTGGGACACTTCCATTCGTCCATCGATACAGCCAAAAACAACTTCTCGCTACAAATTAGTGAGTTGTTTCTGAACGACAGCAGCACTTACTACTGTGCTGCCAGTCACAGTGATACACACACACCACACACTCATACAAATAAAAGCTCTGACTTCACACAAGACACACAGACAGGAAGGAGCTGTGGTTCATTTGGTTTTGAAGGTTTTGCTCCTGAAGACATCATGCACAGTGAGTCAGCAAAGTTCTTACCAAGTCATTTGATCTGGTCAATAAAAGCTCAGATAAAGAACAATAAGTAACATCAAAACTTGTCATCCATGAAAAACTAAACCAAAGGAATCAGTGTGGAAAAATTAAGTACACCCCATTACTCAAAGTTTGTACGACAACATGACTGCAATGAGCTTCTGACATCATCACTCTCTCACATCATTGTTCTCTACACCAGTGCTTCATTTTATTGAGGTTTGCAGGTATTTACATGCTTAGCAATGTTTTAAAGACAGTACTTACCACTGTGTGTTTCCAAAGTTATATATATTTACACTTAAAGGATTAAAAACATTAAATAATAGTTAACTATAGTTAAGCAATGCTTATGAAGCACTTACACATAAAAAGGGTTGGTTACGGCTACTAATGTTAGGTAGCACCTTAAACAAGTCAGGAAAGTTACTTGGAGCCATTTCAAAGCAGCAACAGGTCCCAAAAATAACAATTTAAACAGTTGTTTGTAAGTTCAAAGTGCATGGCACTGTTCTGTCACTGCCACGATCAGGAAGAAAATGCAATGCATCACCTTCTGCTGAGAAAAAGTTGGTCAGGCAGGTGAAGAGTCAACCGAGAATCACCAAAAAGCAGATCTGCCAAGAATCAGAAGCTGCTGGGACTCAGGTGTCAGTGTCCACAGTCAAGCTTGTTTTGCATCATTATGGACTGAGAGGATGCTGTGCAGGATGGAATCTCTCGCTTCAAAAGCAGCACCTTAAGACTTGATTGAAGCTTGATGCTGATTACATAGATCTGGAGACCTTCTGGAGGAAAGTTCTGTGGTCAGACCAAACAAAAATCCAGCTGTCTGGCCACAATGCCCAGCAATATGTTTGGAGGACAGAAGGTGAGGCCTTTAACCCCAATAACACCATGCCAACTGTCAAGCACGGTAGTGGCAGTATTATGCTGTGGGGTTGATTTGCTGCCAGTGGAACAGGTGCTTTACAGAAAGTAGATGGAATAATGAGGAAGGAGGATTACTTTCAATTTCTTCAAGATACCCTAAAATCATCAGGCCGAAGGTTGGGTCTGGCTGAGTTGGGTGTTCTAACAGGACAATGACCCCAAACAAACATCATGAGTGGTAATGGAACGGCTAAATCAGGCCAGATTTAAAGTTTTACAATAGCCTCCCCAAAGTCCTGACATAAACCCCATTGAGAACATGTGGACAATGCGGAAGAAAGAAAGTCCTTGCCATAAAAGTCAATAAATTTAACTGAACTGCACCAATTCTGTCAAGAGGAATGGTCAAAGATTCAACAGAAGGTTGCCAGGAGATTCATGCTTATCACTGAGAAGTCTTTGGTTGCTTTCTGCTGGATTAATATCTGTGGATATCATATTATAGGTTTAGCTGAACTGTTCCATAAAGATTGTGTTTCAATCAAACTTAAATGAAAACATTTAGTTTTTGTTTCTTAAATAATCTGAACAAATTGATTTTATCTCATTATAAGTCTTCCAGATGCTGTAACAAAGCTAACCAACAGTGAGTCCACCAGGAGTCTGTAAAGCTGCTGTACAGAGAGAGAGAGAGAGAGAGAGAGAGAGAGAGAGAAGGGTTTGTGGTTCATAAAGAACAGATGAGGAGGGTCTGTTTTATCAGAAGTGCTGTAAGTTACAGCTGAAGCTCCTCTGTCTGAGGGAGCAGAGAGATGGATGCTTTTATTATAATCAGAGAGATGATGAAGATTTTCTTTGTTGTGCCTCTATTATTTTCCGGTAAGAACCTTCATTGTCTGTGTTTTGAGAAATTTCAATTAATCCATTTTAACTAATTGTATATTTACTTCTCTTTTTTTGTTTTCCAGATTTCTCCTTCAGTGTAAAAGTCCATCAGCCTCTGCCAGCAGTCATCAGTGAAAGCAAGAAGACTTTGACTCTGCAGTGTGAAAAGGATGATACTACGTTTTACTACATGTACTGGTACAGACAAAGAAGCAGTGGAGAACTAGATTTAGTCGCTTTTTCTGTTGGCAAAGACACAACAAACACTGAACCTCCTTTTGATAGATCCAAGTACATAATGTCCAGATCTTCCGAGCAGATTTCCTCTCTGCAGATAGACTCTGCTGAGCCGGGAGACTCAGCTACGTATTACTGTGCTTCCAGTAGGGCACAGTGAGTCAGAAAGCCTCAGCAGCTAAACAACAACCTCAAGAGGAAGATGGGATTAGAGGGACAGATGAGAGAGATGAACTTTGAGTGGATCTGAGCAGAATTCTATTAAGACAGGAAGTGTGACAAGCAGTCATTATTAATATGACATTACAACACCTGCAGTGACACATTTTATATTTAAAAAAGCAAGTTTGATAAAAGTTCAATCTGCTGTAGCGTTCAATGACGTTTCTGAAACCCCACAAAACTGATGTGTTTAGATAAGACAGCAGCTGTTGATGGTTAGGTTTTTACATCCTTTAATGCATTATTGCCCTGCACTGCGTTTCATATGCATCACTCTGGAATCAGATGTACAGTTTTGCATGGTATTTTATTTTATGTCCAGTTTGGTAAGTTAGACGTATGTCAGCTTTAAAAAGTTATCCCACACTGACCTCTGCAGGATTACGCTAAGAACTGTAGTTGGAGGAGTTACAGTGAGGATGTGAACAAGATCATTCCTGTTTAGATGTGCAACATGATCAGACTTTGACAGTTTTATTTCTTGTTACCTCATGGTCCTTATTTTGTATTTTTTTCCATGCTTTATGATTATTGGTACCCCTAACAATGATGGTAAAAGGAATTTGAATAAATAAAGATTAAATCTCTCTCATCATCACAAACCCACAGTGTCTTTGTGTTCCTTAAATTTAAATAATGGGACAAAAGCTATTAATTTGAATAATCATAGTTTTGTTTTTTAAATGAAAAGAATACAGACAAAATGGACATTTTATTTTCATTTATATTTGTATTTATATTTGTATTTTATATATTTATAGATCAGACAGATAATTGAAGAGAAGGTAAAATAAAAGAATAAAGAAAAAACTTGAATCTTGCAAAATGTGGACCAAAACATACAGAAACTGATTAAAAACATGAAATATCAAAGATTTTTACAAGAAAAAAAACATTTTTAAAAGAGCATTTTGCTTCATATTTTGATAAAAACAATGAATACCCAGCTAAAGGTATTTTATTTCAGGCTGTTACACAAAAAAATGTAACTTTTTAATTCTATGCAAAGGTTGCATAGAAGTTCATTTGTATGTGAAATATGTTTAAATGTGCTGATATACCAGCTTCCTCTGTTAAAGAATCCATTACATCAGCAGTAAGAACTTCACGATGGATCCAAAAAATCTTACTGTATATATGAAATCCCAATGCTTAATGTGAAACCCAATCAGATGTTATGATGATCAGAAAATGACTGAAATAGTTGCCTCATGTATAAACAGATTTATACTAATATATCACAATAAGTAAGGGGTGTTGTGATAGAATCAATGGATGTCATACATACAGTAGGTGTTAATTATTAAACTAGTAAAAATAGTTTCTTCTCATTCATTATTATTAATATCAATGAGAACTTTTACTTGTTTCATTTCAATTCTGACCAAACAGGGAAAGGACTCTGTAAATAACAACAGCAATATCCCTAACTTATTGTGAACAGTGTAAGTATATTTTTTGTTGCTGTTATGATGACATAGAGGCTAAAGAAAGATCTGTTTATTAAGATGTGATGACAAAGATGCTTGTTTTGTGTGACACAGTGGCAGCAATTAATGTAGTGGCCCCCTATATTAGGTCAAGATGCAGAGGTCATCTAACCATCCATGGATGGATGACTAGTTAACTCAAGAAGTAGTTAACTAGATCTCTCAGTAAAAGAGGAGTTACCGAGAATGTAACTCTCTGTAACTGATTGGATGAAGCGCTGTGACCAGTAGAGATGTCACTTCCTCTAAGAACCTCCAAATAAACAAAGAGCAGCTTCCTTTTCCCTTTTTTCTCTTCGCCCCTTCTTTTCTTAGCTGTCACAGAAATAGCAGCAGTCGGGTTGGAGTTCAGCGTCAGCCAGCCCGACCTGCACAGCTGCTCCCACAGAGATGGAGGCCGAGATACGGGGAAGCTGGGGGAGAGACGGGGAGGGGGGAGCGCCAAAGAGACACAAGGTTTTTGTATGATGCTTTTTCACCGTGGGGACAGGGGGCCACGGTGATACAAACCCATAGAGCCGCCGTACAAAAACCTCCTCCCATTCACTTCCATTGTGTAGACAGCTACATGCGACTTTAGACACGTTTTATAGCAGAAATATGAGTTTTTCTGAAGGTGTGTCGGATGGTGGGACAATTACATATTTATCTTTAGTTTATAGGTCGGTATTTTGCAGAAAACTACGTTTTAAGATGCATTAAGGTCCAATGTGGAGGACTTGGATGTTTCCTTTATTCTTTCTGACAAAGACTTAACCGATATGAGTTAATGGAAACTCACATTCAAGTTTAAAACTTCTTCATCATCCGGATTAGCAAACAGTGTCTGAACAGGACCAATATGGACAGTTTGGGGACTTTTTGTTAGAGGAGACGCTCAATGTGACTCTGGAACTGAAGCCTACTTTGGAAAAGGAACTAAACTCACTGTTTTGGGTAAGTTGGAGCTCTGACGTGTTCAGTTTACTGTAATAATGTTAAACTAGTGGAAATGTTTGGATGAAAGTGAAAAAAATAACTTGCTATGATAAAAAATCTGTAATATTGAGCTGAACTTAGAGCACTGTGACCAACACTCAACCAGCTTACTTTGGCAAGGGGACCAGACTCACAGTTTTAGGTAAATATTTCACTTTAATTCTGTGTTTTGAAGGTTTCTCCTTTACATAGAAATGCTGCTTTGACTGAAGTATCAGTAAAGAACTTTTCATGGATAAATCTGGTAGAAACGAGTTTCATGCTCAGTATTGCTACACTGTGACAATGCTAACGAAGCTTACTTTGGAAAAGGAACAAAACTGACTGTTTTAGGTGAGTAAAGAGTGATTCAAATCTGTTAAATGCAACCTGATCTTTAATTATAGAAGTGCATAAAGAGCCATAAGATTAGCTGGTATTTATAGTTCAAGTCCAGCTCTGGACTTTTTGATATTAAGCTGAAGCTCTGTGGCAATTATGAAGCTTATTTCGGCCAGGGGACGAAACTGACTGTTCTAGGTAAGTAAGACCTCAAAATACCTTTTCATGGACTCTTAAGTAATAAAGGAGGTAAAGTAGGTGATTTTAGGGGAAAAGGTTGATGCTGCATAAATCTTTTTTTAAAATGAGATTGTAAAGATACAAATATTGGTTTTTGGACTTAAGGGAAAGTTTTTAGAAATTTGTAATGTAATGATAAATGAGAAAAGTAACAAATTTAAGCAACATCTTGAGCTGTTTTGCGTCTCATCGTTTGCACTGTGACTCTGGTGTCGGTGAAGCTTACTTTGGTGGAGGAACCAAGCTAACCGTTTTAGGTAAGAAACCAAATCAAATGGAAACTTGTTTTGTTCATTTATAATCCTTAAATGAAGGACAGGTGCAGCTTGGTGCTTTTTGTTCTGAGGCCTAAGACTCTAGAGGAAAAAACTGCTCTTGGTTAGTTAAAGCGATGATGAAGAAGCTGCTAAATGAGAGGATTTTAACTTTCCTGAAAACAGGACGAAGTTGATAGTTTTCCCTGAAATTTGATGAGACTGATGAGTAAAGTACATAGGACTTGAAGTAAAGCAGCATTGTGAGACGTTTTCAGCTCTGATCGTGAGCACTGTGACTCTGGTGGTTATGCAGCTTTCTTCGGTGGAGGAACAAAGTTAACGGTTTTAGGTAAGATATGTAATGTTTAACGTCTGTGAAGGGGTCAGTCAGCAGAAATCAGAGTATTTTTCAGCTAGAGCTGATCTTCTACAAACTTAGTGTTTTCAAGATGTTTCCACCTTTTTGTTGTGAAGCCTAAACACTGTGTCAGTACGAAGCTTATTTCGGTCAGGGAACAAAACTGACTGTTCTGGGTAAGTGAAGTGAAAATCCTTAATCATACACTAATCCATCTTAAACAGGTTGCATGCTAATAGAGATGATTTGTATTAGATGAAGTACGTGAAACCAGACTGTTAACTTAAAAAAAATAGGCTTTATTGAAAAACTAGAAGCAGGAAAAATGAGGTAAAAGCAGCTTTGTGGGGTTTTATGAGCATGGATGATGTTCACTGTGCCACTGGTGCTTCCGAGGCTTACTTTGGGAAAGGAACAAAACTAACTGTTCTGGGTAAGAGGACATTTTAAAGTTTATTTTATGCTATAAAGGAAGATTTCATGTTGGTAAATAAATATGAATTCAGCCCAAATCTTAAAGTAAACAAAATCAAACTCTTTAATGGTGAAAGAGTTGTTGTAAATGCAGAATGTCACAGATAAAGAGGCAGCAGGGAGAGTTTTTGTTCCAGTTCAGAATCTCTGTGCTCCAACAGCGAGGCTTACTTTGGAGCTGGAACAAAACTCACTGTTTTAGGTAAGAAAACTTCCAAAAATTAAACAGAGCCGAGTTTCATTCTCTGGTTATTTATTGTCTAATAAGCACTGAGATATTGTTTAATATGTAAAAATGTTTGTTAGTGCGTCGTTCAGGTGAAAAGCCCTGTAGCTATAAAAGATTTGGCATTAAGCCCAGATTATTAGACGCAGTCAGTTCTTATCAGCTCTTTGAAACACTGTGACACGCAGTCAGAGGCTTACTTTGGAGCTGGAACTAAACTCACCGTTTTAGGTAAGACTGAAGATTTTCAGTATGTAGCAACATAATGCATCAGTAGAAATAATGGGGAAAAATGTTAACTAGATATGAAAGGAGGCTCTTAAAAGGACCTTGATATGGATCTCAACTGATCTGAGTATAAATCTATTCAAAATGTAATTTTAATTCAGAATCTTGTTTAGTTTATTGTTAAAATAGCATAAAAGCAGTTGGCAGCTTTCAGCTCTGTAAACATGAGCAGATTTTATGCAGCTGTTTATCAGTGTGACAGGCTTCGAACCTGCTTACTTTGGCAGAGGCACCAAGCTGACTGTGTTGGGTAAGAAATGATCAGATCTAATGTTTTTATTAAAACCTCAATCTGCAAAGTTATTGTTGAGTAAGAATTGTTTGCTGTTGTCTTTTTTAGGGATTATTGTTTAGGTTTGTTAGGAGAACTGTAGAGAAAATGAAAACTCTGTGTAGATGTTTAAAATCTCTTGGTTACGTAGAAAAAAAGAAAAAAGCAACATTTGGTTAATGAACCAGACCATATAAAACTTGCTTTGCTACTGTGTTAAAATGTTATCATCTCAGTTTTAAACTACAATGTGCATATTTTGCCAGTCTGCTATGTATACCAAAACTATTCACAAAGATACACCCTACTTTATTTGCCAAAGAGTTGTATATAAGTTGTTAAATTCATTAATTGTGGCAGAAAACATTAGAAACTCACATTTAAAAAAGAAAAAAAATTGGTTCTTATCATCTCTGTAAGACACTGTGGGTTTGCAGTCAGAGGCTTACTTTGGAGCTGGAACTAAACTCACCGTTTTAGGTAAGACTGAAGATATTCAGTATGTTGCAACATAACGCATCAGCATAAATAATGGGGAAAAATATTAAATATATATGAAAGGAGTCTTTTAATGTGACCTTAATATGGATCTCAACCCATCTAATTTGGTAAAAATGTGTTTAA
>JBAMHT010095013.1:0-10191 GCA_037177075.1 Craterocephalus fluviatilis | reverse complement strand
TAGAGGGGACTCGGGGCCGGTTCCCGTCTCCTAGAGGGGACTCGGGGCCGGTTCCCGTCTCCTAGAGGGGACTCGGGCCGGTTCCCGTCTCCTAGAGGGGACTCGGGGCCGGTTCACGTCTCCTAGAGGGGACTGGGACCGGTTCACGTCTCCTAGAGGGGACTGGGACCGGTTCCCGTCTCCTAGAGGGGACTGAGACCGGTTCACGTCTCCTAGAGGGGACTCGGGCCGGTTCCCGTCTCCTAGAGGAGACTGGGACCGGTTCCCGTCTTTTAGAGGGGACTCGGGCCGATTCAATCCAGTACCAGAGCTGTTGGAGACCTGACTTCCATGTTGCCTCCCTTCCAGCTGGAACAGGAGGAAAGAGCCAGTATCCAGCAGATGAAGGAGGCCGAGCGAGAGAAAACCACGGCTGAGCTGGCGGCGTGGCAGCTGACACGCAAACAGGAAGCAGAGGAAAACCGCCATCAGAGGACAGGAAACAGAAAGGGTGAGGCATCTCCTGCTGAACGAAGATCCTCCATCTTTGGTTCTTACCATCCTGCTCCTGCATTTAGACCAGAGCGGTGCCCGGAGCAGGAGGAGCCGAGCCGCCCTCCCTCCTCCCAGAGCCGGCGGGAACATCCAGATCACTTTCACCCCCAGGGTCTTCCCCACCGCCCTCAGGGAGTCACGCGTCGCCGAGGAGGAGGAGGCACGTATCTCCCTCCCTGCCTCCCGTCATAAGGAAGGACCCAGAAACATGTTGTGTTTCCCAACAGTGGCTCCAGAAACAGGCGGCAGCCAGACGGACGCTGGGGGCCCCGCTGGAGGACGAGGACCTGGCGGAGGAGGAGAGGGACCCTGACTGGCTCAAGGACAAAGGCCAGTAAGTCTCACCAGTCCCACATGAACAATGACGTTCAACCAATCAGCAGCCTCTGGCTGAGAAACGTAAAGCCTATGTGGAAGTGCCAAAAACCGCAGCTCAACCACCCCCAACCAACAGGAGTGTCTCAGGGGTACATGTACCTCCATTTGAGATGCATTTGTTTTTGTAATCTCTTTTATAATTCCTCTACCTCTCATTCAACTACATCAGTTTTATGTTCTGTTATATTTGAGTTTAGACTAAACTCCATTCTTCACACTGTAATTTTTATTCACTGGATTTTTACTTTTTACCTTTCTGACCTTATTTCTTTTTGTTTGTTTTTGTTTTGTTTGTTTCAAGTTTGTTTTTGAAGCATCCTCTTCACTCACTGTAATGCTTATGTTTTATATAAAACACTTTGAATTTTCTTTTACAAAAGTTTGAAAAGTAATGTGATTATTCTCATTTGCATATTTTCTTCATCGCAGTATAAGTCCGCGTGCAGCTGTGCTTAATTTGCAGTCAGTTTGTATGAACTAGGGACAAAAAATCAGGGACAAGCATATGCACCAATTCATAAACATGAAAATTTGTGGGTGTTTTTTACTTTCCCAATTTTGCCAGATACCATCATTCAATACAAAGCTATGCAAAGCCTCCTATCCCCTTCTAGATACATTATATATTGCAATAGTGATACATCACATGATAATAAACATCAAATTATTATTACTATTAATAGTAACATTATTATTATTATTTATTATTATTTTAGATTTTCATTTTTTTCCCCCCATCTTAAGTTGTTTTTTATCCACCATGTCCACATGGTAGTTTTCTTGTTTTGTGCAGATAAAGCAGTGGCAAAACCAAACTACTGGGCAGACTAAACCACAAGAGGGAATTCCGCATTACTTTGGAGACGAGACTGCACAACACTTTTGATGTCATGAGTGCAATGGATATGAGGAACCCCAAGAATATCAAGATCAGGACCCCCATGATGGCCATAACATAAATACCCTTTGCTTTGATTGGTCTACATGTTTCTTGTCCCCGGCTCCAGCTGCTGGCCCTGGACGAAACAGAGCGAAGAGAACAGACACGCTACAGAAAGAGACAACAGCCAAGGAGGCGACCAAATATACAAATAACAGGATAGTTGATAAAGTACGGTCATAGAGATATGAAATACAAGTCAACAGTAACACCAACAGCCAAACACAAAATATATACTGATGTTTCTAATTGGGACTCCACAGCTATTTCGTAATTCTGTATACTTTACTGGATGAACAACGGCAAGGTAGCGATCCACACAGGTCAGGACATGAAAGCCAGTCTCTTTAACTACAATGATGGAGATAAGAAAAGGCACCACAATCGTTTCACTTGAGAGGACTTCAAAAAAGTGTAAGACACTCCCCAGACTCCATATCAGCTCCATGTTTTAGGTGAAGATGTCAGAGTGGCTCGCTGTTTTAAAGGAATGCTGCTGCTGCCATTGCTGGAAGCCCAAATAGAGGACAAAGATGGAAATGGGGATCAGGGGGAAAATTCTAGTGGCAGAAAGGGTACTGATGATGAAATCATCAGCTTTTGAGTTTGAACAGAGAGAGTCTGCTGAATCCAGAGAAGATTTGGTGGAAGATGAGTTGTTGACTGACATTATGGTGACTTGGTGGGTAGATGAAAACCTGAGAAGAAGAAGACATAATTTGAAATGTTACAGCTTTTAAAGTCAGGTGAAGATCTACAACCTGTGTACAACATCTAGTTAAACTATACACAATAATACAAACCATGCCATGGTGGTGCCACAGTTTTACTCACACAGCAGAGTAGTCATGGAGTAGCCCAGGGTTCTGTACATGGGCAGCTACATTTCACTTTGAACCTCTTCCTCAGCTACAGTTATTTGTGAAGCTTGAGTACCAAGATGTTTTGAAGACATAAAGCTTTGCGTTAAAGGGATACTGTGTAACTTCTGGCCCAAACATCAACCTCATGTGAGTAATGATGGATGATTTCTGGTGTCAATACACAGCGTTTGATGAGTTTTAGCGCTCCGAAGCAGCTGCCCTCTTCAGAAAGCAGACATTGAAACTTCGTGGTAGCGGATCCAGCACTCATGGAACACGTGACCTGCATCAGTTTACTTTTCCACATCCTCTAGCAGCATATATTCAGAACAACTGTAAGTCCTTATGAGCTGCAGAACGTTGCAGGATACGCCTGTGTCTAAACACGACTAGATGAAGCTAACCAGCTACAGACCAATGCTAACGTGTTGAAGCTAATTGGCTACAGACCAAAGCTAACGTTACTCTAAACCTTTCTGCACTAGTAATGCAACTTTTCATGCAAAATATATTTTCTTTATCATTCATGTAAACATCAAAGAAGTAACAGAGCGATTTGTACTGTAAATGGCGTCTTTAGTTTAATGATATTCAAATGCTGTAATGTCCAATAAGCTACAGGCTAATGCTGACATTTCCATAACAAACAAAAGATAAAAGGATCATATATGTCTAGAACTAGAAGCATCAGCCACATCCCTCCTAGTTTATAAAACGGGTGTTTCTCATCCTAAATTTTTATTGGCTGAGCAGCATTCCATGCCGTGATATACTGAGTGTAACCCTACACCGAGACCCGGTAAGACCTAATAACAAAATATCCCTGCGCCAGTGTCAGCAGACATAGCGTTGTCTAGCAACCAACTGTTCTGCACTAAACCTTCGTGTTTGATTACATTTGTTTCAAGACCTTTGTTTCACCACAAAGGGAATTGTGAATTGTGATTGGCTGGGTTGCCTGAGTCCGGATTATGGTTGGTGGAGATTTGATTTGTGTGCGTGTTGCCTCGACCTCAAGGCAACACGTGGGCGAAGCAGCCGGTGTTCTGTTGAAATGTCAGCACCAAAATCATCTAGTAATCGCTCCCTGAGAAGCACCACAAAGCAAAAACTGAGCAATGTCGGTGTAGTTTCTGAAAAATTCAATGAACAAGAGTTTGGGTGATCTTAATTTGGGGATATTCATAAGATATGTGACAGACTCTGTAAAAGCTGCTTCACGACAGTAGAGCTGTCCCCAAAAGACAAATGGCTCTGATAGCTGCCTTTCTTTGGCTGATTTATGGTGCAATACTGCCATCTACTGGCGTATTCATGTACTACTTTACATCTATACGTAGCTGAGTTCCAGATGCATAATATGCGAAATTTTCGGGAAAATACCAATACAGGATGTCGGCGGGAAAGGAGGTTAAAATACCCTGGTTTCCTGGCCAAAACGGGAGACTTGACAGCTACGAAACTGATGATGGCAAATTAATCTTGCTTGGCAACCATGCTGGTGGGAGAACAAATAGTTCTCATTTATATTGTTTCATTATTAGCACGTAATCGTTGATTTTTGTGGAAGTGTTTATATTTGTCTAATGTATAAGAAATATTAAGGGTAAGTGTTTTATAATAGCAATTAGCCCCTTGAATCTGTGGGTTACAGGGATTTTACAATGGCGGAGGGGTGTGCTAAGGCCCTCCGCTTCACGTTGTCAAATCCTTGTAATCCATGGCTTTTCAGAGCTTATTTCTTTATTGAAACATTCCTGAATCCAAGTCAGAGTGGTCTGCAGCACAATTCCACAACAGGACGGAAAGTGCTTCATTTTACCACAGTGCCCTGTGGCCTGTGGGAAATACAGGTTCAGCTCTCCCTTGTGGCTAAAAGTTGCAAAGTATCCCCATTAAGCTGTGGATCTAAATTCAAATAAAATGGAGGTCTTAGTGGGAAAATTTAATTCAATCCTTTGGTTTTTGTAGGTAGATGGCTTTGATTTATCATGAAAACAGTTCATTTCAGCACCGCCACTCCCACCACATGCATCACGCATTTAGGAAGCCGCACTTGCCGAGGTGGGGCCCCCAAGGGCTGAGGCAAAATCCCAAACTGACGCCACACACCATGATTGCGCGCACAGCACCTGCCGCCTTTTAGGAATAGAGTTTAGAGCAAAACCGCAGCCACGTAAGAACGCTGACCGGAGCGACTGATCCGGTACGATCTACTGCTTTTACCAGAGATGTCAGAGCATGGACAGAGCCTGCTTTTGTGGTTTGGCTGATGGTTTTGAATATTGAGCTTTTAAAGGTGAATAAATTATAATTTATTTGATATAGGCCACACTATTGCCCAATAAAAAGAGAAAAAGTCAGCGTAATGGATTAAAAGGTAAAAAGTAATTCTTGAGAGTAAATGTTCCTTTTTTTATAAATTAAAAACTTAACTTTAACTTTAAAGTTACTTTAAGTTCTTAATTTATTTTGTTCATATTTTAAAAGTTCACTTGCACAAGATATCTAGTATTGCTGGTGCCACATGATGGATCAGACAGTATCTCATTAACCAAGTAAATAGATTGTGCTCTAACTAGGTTGTGTGTGTAAAATATTTTATTATTCATTTTCCTCTTTTGTGTTAAATAGGGATGCATGCTATTGAGGTTTATGTAGCCTAATTAACGGCAGTTTATATGCAATAATGTGGCACAATAACCTTGTGTTCATTTGTAATAAAAACTTTCAAGTTTTAAGTAAAACTAAAGTACAGTGTCTTTAGGCCAGATGTTTAACATACTGCTCTTTTGTTGATAATATTATCTGTTTAAATGGACAGGCTTTGCCTCAGTAATTTCATTGAGATATCACACCGGGACAGGCAGAATAAATTTCCTTTTGAGTTTGCTAAGTGTAATAATATTCATACTTACAAAGTTTCCAGAGTGTTTTGATTAACACATGCTCTATTATGACTTTTGGTGTAACAAAAACTTTGTTTATGGTATCAAGGGGTAGGCCCCCAAAACATATTCTGCTTTGGGCCCCCAGAAGTCTAGAATTGGTACTGATGAATTGGGCCCGTGCACATTGTCACTTGTTTTATTTAATGGAGCTAAAATTGACTGTACTGGGATATAGGTTTTTTTATATTACAACTATGAATTTCTCCTTTTCAAATACATTAATTTTTATCCACTTGAATGAATTAGAACGAAATGTTATTGGATTTTTAAGTGATAGTTTAATTGAGCTTGTCTCTGCTAGACTTTAATCAGATATTTTTATATTTTTATATATTTGATAGCCTTTCTTGTTTTGTTTTTGTTATTTGTTTTTTTACTTATATTGTCTTCTTTTTTTTAAACATATTGTTCCCCCTTTGGCTGCTTTTGTCCATTTTTGGTGAACTCATATTTGTTCGGTGATCATTTGGGCAATGTATCCTTGTGGATCGGGAATTCCTGCAGAAAATCTTTCATTAAGTCAAACTTTTAAAATCCAGTCATTTTCTCTCTGATGTCTTTTACACTCTAAGCAAGAATTTGGTGATCCTCGTGGCCAAAAGTGACCCTGCTATAAAATCGTCATGCGTCAATATTTTTTTAGATTTTTTTGTTTCACAAATTGTCCTGCTCAGGAATGCCAAACTCTTAATTATTTTCAGGATTTTAACCCTTTAAATGACATTTAATATTTGAAGTAGTTACTCTTTCACAATAAAAAAATTACTTATGTTTGCTAGACGGGGTTTCATGGTGATTAGACACTTGGATATCTCAAAGATAACGACTAATGTACAATTTTGGAATGTTGTCAATATTCAATTTTGTACAAATGTTTATTTAGAAGCAAACAATAGAAGATAGTTTCCCCATGAGGAAAAGAATTTTACATCAAATAGCATTAAAAATATGAACTGTAAATTGTTAAGTTTCCAGCAAACACCCACCTTGTAGCTGTCCAACTCCTCCGTCCTCTACTGTAACTGTCTGACTGCTGCACAGTGGTATCTGAACCACATGTAATGAAGCTCAAAGCTGGTTTCAAGGTGATCAACAATGTATGTGTCAGGAGAAGTGAGGGGGATTTGCATGCTTGCATAAGAACTCAATGTAGTAAATCAGAACAGGCAAATATTCTCTCCAGAGACGTCATAACAGCATCTGATGGCCTCTTTGCACTGGCTCCCAGTTAGCTAGGATTCATTTTAATGTCCTTTTGATGGTTTTAAATGTTTAAATGGGTTAACTCTCACCTACCTTTCAGAGCTTTTCTCTGTTCATGCCCCAAGTACGTGAGTGAGGTCTGCAAATCAGATGGTTATGTCCAAACATCTCGGCTAAAACCTAGAGGTGACCGAGCTTTCACTGCTCCTAAGTCTGGATCAGAATATTTGTTTGCAATGGATTTCTGCACACAAGCAGCTCTTGTCTCATGATGTTTAGTAACTTGATTGATTTTAATTTCTATTGAGTTTTTGTTCTGTGTATTTCAATGTACTTTGTAAATAAGCTTGACAATGACACTGAAAATAAGACTTAATTTATTAAGATTCAGCAATAAAAACACACTTACATTTTAAGCGTTTTAAAAGGATATATTTTCAAACATGTTGGATGCTAATCCTCCATGACTTAATTCATGGTAAACCTTTTCACTTATTCTCCAGACCTTCCACTCTGGTTTGTACATGGCAGTTTTCCTGTCTTGTAGAGATAAAGCAGAGGCAAAACCAAACTACTGGGCAGAGTAAGCCACATTAAAGACTTATACACCAGTGTGACTCTTTCACAAAACACATCAGACACTATTAGTGCACTGGAAACAAGGAAGCCAAAGAAAAACAAGCACAGGACTCCCGTTATAGCCATCAAAGTAAAGAACGCCCTTTTCTTTGAAGGGTCGGTATGACCCCTGTACCTGCCTGCTGCCCCGGGGCCGGGACGATAGAGTGCAAAGAGAACAGAAAAGCTACAGAAAGAGACAACAGCCAAGGAGACGAGCAGGAAGCAGAAGAACAGGATGATCGATAAATTAGATAAATTGATACTTGAAGTAAAGGACAACAGAAATGACATCAGCCAAACACAAAATATACCAATGTTTCTAATTGTGACACTACGGGTGTTTCGTAGGTCACGATATATTACTGGATAAACAACGGCTACGTAGCGATCCACGCAGGTGAGAACGTGAAAGCTGGTCTCACCATAGAAAATGATGGATAAGAGGAAAGAGGTAATCATAAATTTCTGCTGGTACTCAGTGAAGATGCCCAAATAGTATAAAATGGTCCCCAGACTCCATATCAGCTCCACGACGGCCACGTTGTAGGTGTAAATGTCAGAGTGGCTCGTTGTTTTAAAGGAATGCTGCTGCCGCCATTGTTGGAGGCCGAGGTAGAGGAGGAAGGTTGAAATGGGGATCAGGAGGATGAGTCTGGTGGTGTACAGAGCAATGATGATTGAATCTCCAACTTCGGAGAGTAAACAGTGTATCAGGTCCGGGGGAGAGTCGGAGGTGGAGTTAACAGACATGGTGAGGGTCAGCTGGGTTGATGAAACCTGAGGAGAAGAAACAATGTCTGAAATGTTCAAGCTTCTTAAGTCAGGCGAATATCTCCTGCCTGTGCTCTGAGGTTCAACGTAAACGGCATTATAACAGAACACAGTCCTGTAAATCACGGAGGTCACGGAGTTCCCCAGGGTTCTGTGCTTGGCCCGATTAATTTTACATTGAAAATGCTCCCATTTTTACGTTATGTTGTGTTGTAGCTTCAACATGTAAAGGTCATTCAAATAATTATTTAATAACAGAAGTTCACGGAACATATACAATACAGAAAAATAGAGAATTTCACAACATGATCAGAGTAAATTTACAGGAGCAGAAAGTTATTTTTAAAGTACATATATGTTTATTTCCACATCTTAGGAGCAACCTGAACTGACTCGTTATCATTCAAAGTGAAGTCAGATCAGTTTATACAGATATAATAGGTTTACTTTTTAAAAAAAAGTCTTTCAGAGTACCTGAGGGGTACATGTACCTCCATTTGTTTGTGAAGTGTATTTTACAATTCCTCCACCTCTCATTCAACTACATCAGTTTTATATTCTTCTTCATTTCTAGTAGGTTTGGACTAAATTGTTAATTCCTCACACTGTAACTTTTATTTACTGGATTTTATTTCATTCAATTTGAACTTTTCTGACCTTATGTCTTTTTCAAGTTTGTTTTTAAAGCTTGTTTTTAATGTTTTATGTAAAGCACTTTGAAAGGTCTTCTACAAAATGTTGAAATGTGATGTATTTATTGTCATTTGCTTATTTTCTTCATTGCGGTGTAAGTGGACGAGCACCTGCAATTAATTCCAAGTCTGTCTGGATGTATTAGCCACAGAAGATCAGGGACAAGCACATGGACCGAGTCATGCACGTGAACATTTGTAGGTGTTTTTCCCAATTTTGGCCAAACAGACCTCAAATACTTCAGTGCCTCTGCTGGAAAATTTTACATGCAAGCTGTATTTTGGGTTTTTGTGACATAAATGTAACCATTTACCAAAGCCTAAGAGGTCCCAGCCTCTATGCTGACCGTTTATGCACTTTATGGACCAAACTAAATGAAAGCAGATTCTTTTCCTGATTTAAGGAAGTCACGAACATGGTCTATAGTACCTGTTCATATAACTGACATTAACATTCAGACATGAGCTAAACCAATCAGGACACTCTGGAAGGCTGAAAATAAAAACAAAAAAGTTCACAAGATCACAACTAAATGAATTTTCACAGAATTTATGTTAGCACAAAAACAATTGTTTTGCAGTGGCTGATGAGAAGTGTAATAGTTTTGTAGGTTTCTGCAAAAACAGGTTAAACAGATTATGCCAACAAATGAAAGATATGATGATTTATGATAGCTGGTGGGAAAAGGCTGACTTAAGAGAAATCCTGTTTAAGAGAAGCAACATTTCTTTGGGTTTTAGACAGGCAGTATTTTACAAATAACTCATAAGAAATAATAATACTTAAAATAATATTCGATTGATCCTCTAGAGATCAAAATTTCCCATCCCAGTTCAGGAAATTTGAAATATAAATTGTTAAATGATAGATACTCACCTCTGCAACAGTGTTGGTAACGTTCCAGCTTCAGCTGCTGCTCAGTGTCTGATCCACATCTATATAATGATGCTTAATTTCTGTTACAGGGTGGTAAATGACGTATATGTCAGGATGACAGGTGAACAGATGAAGTGGATTTGCATGCTTGCATAAGAACTCTGTGTAATAAATCAACTCAGGCAAATGCGCCACATTTCAGAAGTCAGAGAGCAACTCTTACAATCATCACTACCATATTTTTTCAGATGTCAGGAACTTATTTAAAAATAAAACATAAACAACGTGAGTCACGTACCAGAAGAAGAGCAAACTGGAGTCCTTTTCGGTCTCGCCGCTCTCTCCACCTTGAGAATGCCAG
>JBAMHT010094938.1:0-10210 GCA_037177075.1 Craterocephalus fluviatilis | reverse complement strand
CATCAGAGGAGCCGATTAAACGCAGCACGGGCCTGACTTCTGTCAGCGTCTTGTTCAGCTTCTTATTTACCAACACTGACTCAGCAAGTTGTTGTTGACCCGTCAGCTGTTTTTTGTTCTTTTTTTCCATTACCCCATCAGCTGTTGCTGAACTCATCTAGTGACAAACTTTGGTACAACCCTGGCCTAAATGCAGACTGAATGAATGATTTTGACATTTACAATACTCCTTGTTATTTATGTAGCAAACATCCACACCTCCACTAGTTATTTTGCCTCATTGTGAATGACGGGAACTACGATCTGAAAGGATTAATAGAACCGATACCGAGTTGGTATGCGCCGCGGCAAGGAGGTGGGGGGACGGAGTTGGAGGCAGGACTTGAGGCAGGAAGGGAGGGGGAGTGGCGTGAGACTTTTGTCTGTTCAACATTTCAGGCTAAGTTCGCTCTACTCTCAGAGTTGTAGACTGCAGCTTTAATGTAAGTAAAATCTATTACAGAAGACTGTACCTGAGTTTGCTTGAAAGTCATGTTTTCACATATCAGTCAGCATTCAATCTCCAAGCAGTTTCTTGCCTTATATTTGGTGAATTAAATCAAGAAACTTCCCCCTTTCTTGTCATTTCTTCTGGCTGGCACATCATTTTGTTGTGAAAGAAAATGTCTCTTAGCTAAAAACAGACTTCAAAGAAATGGTGTTTGCCTTTACACAAACCAGAACCAAAACAACAGATATTTAAATAAAATGAAAAAAGGTTTCAGATATCAGACACTGTTTTCTCAGGTAATCTACCTGTTAGGATTTTTCCTTTTGTATTTTTTGATAATCTCCTCCCTCCTCCTAGCTCTCCAGAGAATGCTCTTTTATTGATAAATCTTTCAAAATCGCCTTTGCTCAGTTTCTGAGGTTCATGCCATGCTATCCTTGTCCTTAACACTACCAGCTCCATAGAAAAATTTAGGCTAATTCAGGCGATATCAACGTCACATTTAGCAGTTTTTCAGCAGGACCTGGTCGAATGTACTCTGGATAAGTCAGAGTTCAGTATATCGTTCCAACATCGGGGGAAAAAAATTGCCACAGTCAAATGACTTCAAGACGGTCCTGGCTGGCAGTCATTTCACCACATATCAAACTGCATGTGTTCCTTAAAGCGCGTTTTGTCCACAATGTTGTTGCTGAAGAGCCTAAGAAAAGACCAAGCAGAGAGCAGACGTCACTCATTTAGCTCACGTCAGATTACCCAGGATTCCTCTGGAGCGTTGGCTCACCGCACAGATTCCATGGAGGGGTTGATGGAGAGCAGCTGGAGTAAGCCCTCAGTGGAAGAATCCGTGATCTTATTGTGGCTCAGACTGGAACACAAACACACAACTTTACGTGATTACATCAGAAACATGTTCATGACCAACAATGCTACCCTAAGTTAACCCTAGGAGCAAGAGGTAAGCAAAAAAATAGAAAAGACATCACTGAAACAAAGGGGGCTGAGATTAGACAACTACTTAAGCAATACTTGGGAAGTGGATAAACAGATGAGATCTCATAATTTCTCAGATTTATCAGAATCTATGCCGTGAGACAGAAACTATGCGGTGAGATAGAAACTATGCTGTGAGACAGTATCAATGCCGTGAGACAGAAACTTTGCCGTGAGACAGAATCTTTGCCGTGAGACAGAATCTATGCCGTGAGACAGAATCTTTGCCGTGAGACAGAAACTATGCCGTGAGACAGAATCTATGCCGTGAGACAGAATCTATGCCGTGAGACAGAAACTATGCGGTGAGACAGAAACTATGCCGTGAGACAGAATCTATGCCGTGAGACAGAAACTATGCCGTTAGACAGAAACTATGCTGTGAGACAGAAACTATGCGGTGAGACAGAAACTATGCCGTGAGACAGAAACTATGCCGTGAGACAGAAACTATGCGGTGAGACAGAAACTATGTCGTGAGACAGAATCTTTGCTGTGAGACAGAAACTATGCGGTGAGACAGAAACTATGCTGTGAGACAGAATTTATGCCGTGAGACAGAATCTATGCCGTGAGACGGAATCTTTGCCGTGAGAGAATCTATGCCGTGAGACAGAATCTATGCCGTGAGACAGAATCTTTGCCGTGAGACAGAATCTATGCCGTGAGACAGAATCTTTGCCGTGAGACAGAATCTATACCGTGAGACAGAATCTATGCTGTGGGGGGATACTCTTGTCTCTGACACTCACTCCAGGACCTGGACTTTGTGCAGATGAGGGATGAGCTGCAGCAGGTCGTCATCGTGGAGCTGACAGTGACTCAGGTCCAGCTCGGTCAGGTCGTCACACAGGTCCAGCATCAGCAGCAGAGCTCCACGGAGCCTGTGATCCAGCGCCGTGTGGCTGAGATCCAGCTGTCCATCCAGGGCTCGACACAAGGACACGGCCCGTCTCAGCCTGTCCCTCTCAGAGTCCACAGCAAGCAGGGACAGCAGCTGGACCAGGACAGTCTTACTGGTTCTGCACAGACCACAGGGCAGATGTTACGATGCAACATGAAGGTCAGCTAGCTTCTGTGGTGCAGCTGTGGTCCTCCCCACCTGAGACGGAGCCTGTGTAGGACAGGAAACAGGAGATCCAGCCCCCCGTCCTCCACCTGGCAGTCCTCCAGGTGGAGCTGCGTGTCCCAGCTGCTGTGTGTCAGGATGGAGCAGATGGCCCGGCAGTCTGCAGTCGTCACCCTCAGAGCTTCAGCCTGGCCCTGCTCTGGTAGCTCCACACAGGAGGAGCTGGACAGGTCCAGCCTGTGCTGCAGGGCCCTCAGCAGCTCTGACGCTGCCCCCTGGTGGCCGTCAGAGGAAGCACAGCAGCGCAGGAAGCTCAGCAGCTGGTTCCTGTCCACACTGGGAGGAAGCAGAGCAGTTTACCTTCAGGGATCAGCAGCATCTCCAGATACACAGAGGCTGTAAATCCCTCTTCTTCAGTCTGACTGAGGATGAGGACGTTCTTCACAGCTGAGGCGTCTGACCTGAGATCAGCGACTCTGTGCAGGCTCCAGAGGATGGACCTGATCCCCTCCTCTGGGATGTAGGTCCACAGCAGTTTCAGCCCGACTCCATCAGCGTGTGTGAGGATGAAGCGCAGCGCGGCGCAGTCGTCTGAGTCCAGCTGTCTGCAGCTCAGGTTGATCACATGACCCAGGGAGGCCAGTAAGGGGGGGACCAGCCCACTGGCTCGGGCTCTGTACACCTCCCTGATGCACGTCCTCACAAAGCTGGGACTGGGCCTGGAAGCAGACGTTCATGTGATCCACCACGTTTCCGACACACCCGTGATGTTGATTAGGTAAAGCAGCACCTCTTCCACACAACCCTGTCCACACAGGGCAGCAGCTGGGCAGCTCTCTGCTGTAAGAAGCCGTTCCTCCTTAGGTCCACGGTGATGCTCTGAGCTGCCGGTAGATGCAGCAGATGCTGAACAAGCTCCCAGGTCAGGCAGCAGGAGGTCAGGTCTCCACCCAGCTTACTCAGCAAGGCCAGCGACAGGCTGTCATCCTGCTCTTCCAGAAGCTGCAGGATGCTGTCTGCACTCAGTCTGCAGAGCACAGAAAGCATCGGCTCCTCACATGGCTGCTGTTAGGTCTGGCCATGAGGCTCAGGAAAGGTGATGCAGATGAGATCTCAGAGAGTTTATGTTTACAGCAGCCTCTGAACCAAATTAAGTCCCCGAATGACAAAATAAGGGATTATAGAGGCAGCAGAGGTTCAGCAGCAGGTTTAAAGTCATGTTTAAAGTTCTGCATAAAAACCTTCAGATAGCTGTTTTTATCCTTTCATATATTTCAGTGCAGATAAAAAAACAATATTACATTAATCTGCAGATGAGATCTCAGTGAAAACTAAACATAGGACAGGACTAAAACACTGGTGAGGAAGAATAATGTCAGGAAAAGTGAAAATGAAAGAGCTGCCTTCATAACTACAGAGTGAACAGCTGCTGTCTCAGAGCTCTCCTCTGCTTCTGCACATTGAACTGTAGAAAAAGAAGAGATTTACCTGAGCCGGGAGATTTGAGGCAGACACTGCAGGAAAATCCTCACTTCACTCTCTGTAGCTGGGCAGCCTATCAGCTCCACTGCTTTCTTCTCTGGCTGGAGCTTCAGCATCTCCAGGAGGATGGAGGTCTTTCTCTCTGAGAGGTCTATGGTCCAGGCTGGAGGTGTTAACTGGAGAACTGGCTGTAATGATGGAAGGAGACTCAGACCTGTTTCAGTCTCACGCTCCTTCATCTGGGAGAACAGGTCCAGCAGGAAATCACACCGATATTTATCATCATCATCATCATCACCATCATAATCTAAAGGGAATGTTCTATATGTGCAGACTGAAGCCAACATGTGCAGCATCTTCTCTCCTGTCTGCTGCTGCATCTCTGCTGCTGCACAGAACAGATTCACACAGAACCTGGTTTCTTCATGAAGACCTGACCTCCAGAGATCCACACTGTAACATAAGAAGGAGACATTTAGTGATGTGTGACCTCAGCTGCATAAAAACAGCCACACTGCTGATGGATCCATCTTCTCCATGTCTGTCCATGAGCAACACGTGTGATCAGAGCAGCTCCACATGGATTTTCCATCTTACTGACCCCCCAGCACCGATCCTGGGCCTGCAAGCTCTGAGTTCCAACGTCTCTGGGATCTGATGGAGTGTCTGAACTTTAAAATAAAATAAATTAATCTGGGCTCCGTCCCTCATCAGCTTGTTGAAAAGACTAATGAGCCCAGCAAAAGGACCTATTTATCGGTGCGGATTAATTGCCTGCCACAGCTCACTCTGCTCCGGAAAACAGGAGTTATGGTGCGTTCCAGTTTCCTCTTAACTCGTTTTTTAACTCGAGATAATTTGGTCGGAACATACGTCATGAACTCGTTTTTCTGAGCTGCGAGCTCGTAAATTCCAGAGGACCCCGAGATCCCACATTTCAAGATGTCTGCACCCAGTTTGCGTCTCTTGTTTGTTTTCTCGCTTCACATTTTCGGTTTCTTTTACTTTTTAAATGTAAATAGCAGCAAATAGCAGCAGTAGTACTAGCTGCTGATTATAACTTTTTTAAAAGTGTGAAGTGTTGCATAAATATAGTTTATCAAGTGTTGCTGGTAAAATGACAGGTTATGTAGAATTATTTTACATTTATTTTATGATTTTCGGTTTTAATTGCAGTATAATGGTACAAACACGCATTCATTATACCTGATTATTTACCCTTTCTGGTTTACTGAGTAGTAATGCAAGTTATACCATGGTCAGGCAGAGTTCTGACACTAACTGCTGTGCATTAGCTTTGTGTATACTCACACATAGTTTAGTAAGTTCAATCACCCGCCATGATACCAGCTGCAGGCGTCACCATAGTAATACGCAAACCAGCTGGTTCAGATCAGCTTCTTCCTTCTTACAACAGTTACTGAGCGTAAAATATGGATCGAGGCCATCATTCCTATACTTAAACATATTTCAGTGAGTTTAGTAAAATAAATATTTTTCATAAAATGCTTGTGTTGGACCATGGTATAAATTATGGATTAATTTATTCGGACTGTGCATTACAGGGTTTTAATGCCTGATGTGGAGTCTGTTTTAATGGGATCATTCCAGCACCACGAGAGCCCAAGAAGGACATTAATACCATCCTAACCTCCTTTGTAAATTACTTATGGGAAGGGCTTACCTGTTAGACTGCTCTCCTGAAGGAAAGCAAAAATATAGAGGAGCTTCACTTTACTGTTTGTCTAGTCACATTCCTGCATGCCGTAGAACAGGGGGTTTTCTTTCTGCACATGGCCAAAGTGGGATGCTCAAAGTGCCTCAAAACTTTCTCAAGGAAGACAACAAGGTGAACTATTCTGGGTTTGATTGTGACCAATGGCTTCCATGATAAAGAGAGACACACACATTCTATGCAAAGAATCACAGCAGTCTAAATCTAAGGCAGAACAGAGCATTTATTTATGGGGCTAGATTTTACACAAACTGGCTTATTTTGGTCCTGTCAGAATGCATGTCATGGATCCAATGCATATTATCTTAGAAAGAACAGTCAAACAAGGGGTGCCAGTGTGGAAAGAAACAGGTATCTTACAAAGCCAATCTTTAGGTCTAGAGTACACTGTCTGAAGGTCTGAATCTTGATCCTGGCATTCCCTCAAAAATTGAGTCAGCATTTGAGGGTTTTACAGCATCCCAATGGAAACTTTGGGTGTGCGCATAATCTTTATAGTTATAACTCAAAGTGAAGAAGATGCAGACAGATGTCCAAGACTTTTCTGCAGTGCATTTGTAAAAAAACAAACATGGAAAGCAATGGTGCACCATGAATATGTACTAACATTTACACTTTTAAACCTGAAGTGCTGCTTCATAGATTATGGTCCAATTCATGGTTTTTGGTGTTTTTCCTTTGAAAGGGCCAATGGAACGTTAGGTGGCAATCATACAAATAATAGACATACAGAGCTCATTATTATGCACAAATGGCTTCTAGAGTTTTCAAAAACAAAAACATGTCCCTGCTTTTCTTGAAGAACATTTGCCCATTTCCATCTTTCTAAAGAAAAATCTACTCCATCTGGCTACATCTTAACTCAAGACCAGTTAAATAAACTTAAAGTAATTTCAGAATGTGATTATTTTCATGAAGATTTTACATGTAATAACAAACTGGAGTTTGTAATGCCACCACTAAAGTGTGGTAGTCTATCTTTTGAGGATAACTAAGCTTTCCTCTAATGTTTAGAGCATTTTATAACAGTTGCACCAGTGTCTTATTACTGTCGACAGTTTAGTAGGTATGTCTTTGTTTCATCAGAGTGTCATGTGTTTGTGCTAAATGGGTTTCCAGTGACAGCATAACAGGGGAACCTGTTATTGATCTTAATGCTGAACTGAATCCAGGATTTATTTATCCGACGCTAAAGGTGTTTGTTTATTTTAATTGGATGGGAAATTAGTCAAAGCTGAGCACACAATAGCAGAGGTTAAATTGTAAAAAAAAACATGGTGATAGAATTTTTATGGTCAGAATAACTCGTGCACAGTATGGGAAACAACATTTGAGCCCTTTACATTTGCATCATTGATCCCATTAAAAAGGCTGAAAAGTCGATGTGCCAAAATAAAAGTTCACTTTTGGAGATCAAGAGAAGGAGCTGTCCATATTGTTGTTCCCATGGAAAATATTAGAGGCATTTAGGGTTATTGTTTGTAAAAACATACTGTAAATATGAGTTTTGTGTAATGGTAAAAAAAACTAATTAATGGAGTTGTTTTTTTAAATTATCTGCCTTTCCTGAGCGAATGATTACAGCAAATGGGAAGCTGTTGGAATGAAACAGCCACACTCTGACTAACTGGAGTGTCCCCACAAAGAATTTTCTTGTAGTTGAATCTGATTTGTCAGATCTAGCCTTTCATGGACGAATCGTTGAATCATGTTTTCCCCCTCATTGATTCCTATTTGCTCATTTACCGCTCTGAAGGAAATAGTAAAAACCCCCTATCAAACAAATGTCATCCTTCAATTGTAATATAACAATAATAGGGCAGTTTCCTTCAATCTCTTTTTCTTATCTCAGTCATCGGACTGCTTATAAAGTCTGCAACACGGTGACTGATCCAAAAAGAAATACTAATAATAATGTTTGCCACTGTCAAACATTAATAAGGAATACATATCATCTTTTCTTAGTGTATAAAAAAGTAACATTTGTGCCCAGGTATGGGCAATAAAGCCAGATAACAATTTAATCCGTAATTATTATTATCATCCAGCAATGCTGCTTTCAGAGTTTTCTGTTCCGTGCTGTTTTTACCCGCCACCATGAAAAATGTCATCTTTTTACATTTGTGTGTTGGGTCATCCTTATATAATAACATCTGAGTATGGTCAGAACTTTACGTTGCAACAGAACCACCTTGCTCCTTGCTCTGGTTTTTCTGGAAATCCATCGGATGCCTTCAGTGCATCATGCAACATGGTTCTCCACACAGACGTGCCTCCTTTAAACATGAAACAGTCTAATTCTGTAGAATCCCACTACCACCAGAAGCACCAGCAACAAACGGCGTAGCTGTAAAATCTCCAAAACCCTAAAACCAAGCAGAATTTCAGTCTGTAGATTTTAAGCTTGTACTACATTTACATAAGCCCTCGAGTGTATTATATCGATGAGAGTATTATATCGGATGTACGCTGATCAGAGTGGATCTAAATATATCCTGTAGGAGTTCAACTTACACCAAAACTGTCTGGGGGAGAAAACGATCGTATTTCATGCTAGAAAACAGGTCCATGATGAAAAAGAACAAACTTATAAAATAAGTGAAAGTGGTAGTTAGATAAAAGGGCATTGCAGCAGGAATTCTACTCCTGTGTCCCCACAGTTGAATTAGTGAAGTGAATTAGTTTAATACTGTTGTCATTCCTAATAAGGAATCATGTTTCTCCTCTAAAACTACCACTGAAAATGCTCTCCACTGGCCGGATCATCCAGCTCATCGAGGAGCTCTTCCATTTCTGACCAAAGGCTCCTTCTTGAACCCGTAGAGCTTCAGGCCCACATTTTTCAAAGGGTTCGCTGAAAGTCCCAGAAGGTCTTTGTTTGTGATACGACTTGCACCAGAAGATAATTATTTTCTCTCCACTTTATATTTTTTCATTTTAAAGAGTAACTACTCCCCAAATCACCTTTTCTGCTGATAAACTGTGTAAACGCGTGTCTAGCAGCCATAACTACATGTCCCAGTCATTATTTTTACATTTTAGTGCAAATTTGTTAAAATCTAAACTTTAAGCCAAAAACCGTCTGTGTGGCTCCCTCCTTAGGTTAAACAGTGTACTGCATTTTAATTTCGTGGAAATGTGGTGATTGGCTGTGAGGTTGGTAGTGATGTCAGCAGGATTTTGTTTCGTAGGCAGCTCTGCTGCTGCTCGGTATAAAAACGGCTTGACCCTCTCGACAGACCAACCCACGTTTCCCTTAGACACGATGCCCACATGTACATACAATTATATGTGTCTCATGATATAATGTGGACAGTATAGGTTAATATATACATTTTTTCTACGTTTCTCAGCATTTGCTCTTTTCTAAGTGACTTATAAGCAATCATGCTAACGCAATCTAGAACTCTGAAACTGGACCCATACGGTGCAGCGATGCTATGGCAGCTTCTGCAGCACCGGCCGCCCGGCATCAGTGGAGCTAGCGGCTAGCAGCGATACGGCTCCTCCTCCTCTTAACTTCATCTGCTCTTCTTCCGGTTTTTTCAAAGTGCTTTTACTTTTTAGCAGATATTCCTCTCACATACTGCAGCAATTCTGGTGACATTTAGATTTTTTCAAAATCACTATATTCACTCACCCAAAGCCAACATCTCCATATTCTCCATCTCTCAGCTGTGAGAAAATAACTCTGTTCCTCAGAATGAAAGACTCGTACGGACCGGACTCCATGTGTAATGTTCCCTTTCTGTGACACATAACTTGTAGATTCATAGAATGTGTGGCTTCTGCTTCCTATAAATATGCTCTCTTTCTGAAGGAGGACAAGTTGAACATATATCAGCCTTTAAACTCATCCAGCAGTTCTAATATTGCAACGCTGGATCGGCTCCACAATCCTCTCCTCTTGCATTCCAGATATATTGATATAATAGAAAAAATGCATTTTCTCAGTCGCCTTTCATGGTGTCTGTGCCTCCTCCTTAAAATTATTTCTGCAGCCATTGGCCCTTATTTATCAAACGTTTGTACGACCAAAATCTATACGTATGCCTATTTCCACGCAGGATGCGGCCGAATGGGACGTTTTACAGTTCATTCCTTCATTTCATAGCCTTCACCTACATGGTTCAGACACCTGAGGATCGGGTTTCCTCCAGCCGCAGCGGCTGTGATGGGAGAAGAGGAAGGGAAACGGTGGTTCGGAAAAGGATTTTAAGAGATCAGTTGCGACTTTCAGTGAATGTTCACTGAACATTAAGACCATTTTTCCACCTCGATGATCCAGGAATCTTAACTCGAACCAGCAGTTCCTCTGAGTTGTGTGCTGTCTGCAGCGGAGCAAACTAGCCTGCTGCATCCACACCCAGTGTTGGGGAGTAACGGAATACAAGTACCGCCGTTACGTATTTAGAATACTAATTATGAGTAACTGTATTCC
>JBAMHT010094933.1:0-10211 GCA_037177075.1 Craterocephalus fluviatilis | reverse complement strand
ACCATGCTTGCGCTCCGTTTTGGTGCGCGCGTTCGGTTTTCAAGCGCGCCCCTTTTGGAACTTAATAATCGCCATATTGTTCTCTTCTGATGTGTCACACTTCAGCTGTGTCGGGAGTTTTGGGCCAACCTTGTGTAGGGTGGAGATTGCTAATGAGGGTTAGCTAAGTCTTGAACTTTTCTGAAATCTAACCTAAGGCTGTTGGAACAACCACAAGTTTGTAATGCTGGGTCCTTCATTAGTTTCCTCATCTGCCACTCCGGGCCTTTGCTCGCGAATGAGCGGGGCTCCTTAAGCCAAAATGGTTCAATGTATTTTTCTGATCTAGTATATATGACAAACTGTCAAATTTATATCAACTATTTATCATTAATAAAACTCATTATACTGCAGAACAAAAAGGTGCAAATTTTGATTTAAAAAAAAATCAAAGCCATTTTTTAAAGGCTAAATAAAAGTTCAAATCTGAAGGGGGAACTGAGACACAGCCATCATGGTCATATTAGCTCGGACTCTGCATCCCAAAAAACATTTTGGGTTTTTTTCAGCGTTTCACTCTCATTCTATCAACAGCCGAAAGCCTATTAGTTTATATTAAAAATATGGGCAGAAAAAGCTCCAGCCAGCCACAGTTGGTATAATTAATATGCCTCACAGATACTTGTAGACTGAGACAGAGAAGTTGTTTTTCCTGTTTGCATCATTAAAAGCAACATTTTCAGACCGTTGTGTCTGGTGTGAGAGGTTTCTGTCAAAAATGTCAAATCATCTGAGTGCAGAGTGGTTCCCTGATGTGACAAAGCAATGCATAAACACTAATGACTTTGAAGGTAGAGCCATTAAAAATGTTTCTGCATCACACTAATTACTTAAAAAGGTTCCAGTAATTGAAAGCATCACTTGCAGGTACACAACTTCAGTAATTTGAGAGTAAGAAAAAACACAACACTGCAACTTTTTAATTATGAAATAAACTAATTTATCCGAAAGTATATGTCATATAACAATTAACTGTCCGTGTTCTGCTTAAATCCTGCGGCTGATCAATTTTAGTTTTCGTGTAACGAACCGGGATTTCTGTTCAGATTTCTTACCATTTTGGGACAAATCAGCTGTTAGCTTAATTCTCTATGAAAACCCTACAAAAACTTAGTTTTAACTCCTGTCTGCTATCATGTGTTTGAGTCTGCACATTCTGTCTACACATAATGCATCATAAAAGAGGCTGAACAGAGTCAGCTGCTGTTTGTTATCAACATTATCCTCATGTCAAGAAGAGCTCCACACATGGTAATGTTTGTTGTTACAGAAGCATCAGCTCAGTCGTGTTGTTTACCTGCACAAAGGGCTCCAGTCAGACTACATTGAGGCAATACCAGGCTCTGTGAGGATTGTGTTATTTTCATATATACGCACATGTAATTCGGAAAGTTAAATCACGGTTGTATCACTCTGTTATGGGCGTCAACATAACAACACGTTAATCATCTGGCTCAGATCAGGAGGCTTTGGCAGGTAAATGATAAACTTTGCTGTAGCATCGAAGCCAGCAAACAGGGAAAGATTTGGTTTAACACCTAATGAACGATAAGTAACGGAAAGCGAAACAAGCTCAACCTGCACTGTGCGCATGTGGGCATTGTCATTGGCTGGCACCTATTAAGTGCTTGTTCTGTCTTCCTGTAGTCCTAGTACTAGAAAAAGTGGCGAGCTGCAGGACTGGAGTCACGACCTGGAAGGACGCGGGGGACTCGTGCCCGTTGGGACACCACTAGGCTTCGTCTCAGTCCTTTCAGTGCCACGAAGCCCGACAACTGGCTTCACTTCCAAGCTTGTCATTGCTGTTGTGTCTCCCCTTAACATCCGCCTGTCTATAATATCATCCCAACCAACAATAAAACTACCATGCAAGCAATAAAACATAAACATATAAATAAATGGGAAATATAAACCCCAACAACATGCATAAAATGTCTGGTTAAAGTGTATAAAACATTATCTGGAAAGGGCCCACTGTGACAAACAAACATTAGTTATGAAATGTTTGCTGTGTGGGACCACTGGATGAGCAGATTAAACAACTCAAACAAATAATACGTCCTATACAAATACAAATACACAAACAATACTACAAATATTGTGCATGTACTGTAGATTGTGGAGAACAAAATTTGCAAGTTGAAACAGCTCTGATCTGGAAGGTGCATGGTGGCATCTTCCATCAGGCTGGCTAATCAAGTATGTTGATAGAAAGTTGATAAATAGATTTATCTTAAACACACATTCTCTGGTTGTGGTCTTCCATCATTTAACAAAAAAGAAAGACAGAAATATCTACTTTCCGTCAGGGAGAGTAGGGTAGGAAGGGTAGATGCATTACTTTAAAAATAAACCTGGTTGAGTGGAATTATTGACCCATCCCTCTATTTCTATTATCTTCAGTCCCAGTTTGGTTAAATGTTGGCACATTTGCACTTTTACTTTCAGTCTGAATAATTTTATTTTAAAAAAAAGAGTTGATAAAGGTTCAGGCAACCAGTATCTTGGTGTGGTTTAGGCACCAAGAGAAATGTAATATACCAACATGGGTAGCTGATTGCCAACATGTACATTTTAAACCATCGCACTAATGCACTAAAGCCAGACATTTCCTGGACAATTCTTCAAGGAAATGAGGGTGAGAGTGAAAGCGTGTGGAAGTGTGGAGAGGCTGAATGTGACTAAGAAGATACAGCAGGCAGAGAGTCTGCAGGCTGATGAACCCACATTAGATTTTCTCTCTTACAGTGAGTCTTTATCCATGCATTCTCTGTCCCCTGTGAAGTTTTTTCAACCGTATGATGGTGATCTCGATCTGTGTGACAGGTGCAACACCAGCATGGCTTCATTTTATTCAATAAACAATGTGCGGGCACCTGGCAACACACCAGTCCAGGCTATCTCACATTGCTTCACGGTCCATTTCCAAACGCTGTCATGGCCACTGTGGATGCTTTTCACTGAGGTTAGGGTACAATATGGACACCTTGAGCAGTCTGCAGGTATTGTAATCTATATGTCATTAACGTAGCCATCAGAAGTGTTTCCTGAAACACCAGCAGATTGGTTGCAGCAGTTAGTCTTCATTCTCTGACAGTGAGAAATATTGATTTGCTTGTAAGGCTGCAACTGTCTCAGCTGATACAAGTAAAATCTTTAAAGTAGCTATCATGCTCCACACCATGTTTTACAAGTTTCACACACAAAATCACACATCTGTGGAAGGTATGTTTTTTTAATACTTTCCTATTTTTAGGGGAACTTGGATCAAACCATTTGTAATCCCACAAAGACTTTTAGTTATTAATTCAGACCCAGAACCACATCTTTCTCTCATGAAATAAAGAAGTCGCGGGTGGGTAAATGGATGTCAGCAGCAGAGAGGATCATCACTTGCACTTAACTGCTCATATCCCTTCAGGTAGCTCAAAGCCTGCTGATGGAACATGATAGACTGGTGCGGTGCCCAGTTTACCCTCGCTGGTTCTGAAATTGATTCTGGACCATCAAACTCAGCGACACTTATCTGGATTGATTTTTGTGAAAGTGGTAATCCTTCAAACAGAAACCAAGGCACAGTTTGAGAAAGATGTGCAGTCAAAGCACCGGGAGGAAATTTCTAAACCGGCTCAATGATGAAAAGAACGTGGAGGGGTTATTATCGATGCCATTTCAGTAATTCAGAGTTTCACATTTTAACAGATATTCCTCCTCGACACCTCCTTTTCTCCTCCTATCACTGACTCAGACTTAAAATGAACTGGTTTGGGGCGAAGAACAATGGATTTGCAGGGTTAAATAAAAAAAACTCACCTTCGTCTATTTCCATTGTTGCATAATTGCTGTAATCACACTTAACATTTATCTCCAAACATAGAATGGTTCTGCTCAGGCTTCCAATTTCCTCGACAATCCACTATCCTTTGTCTGAACATAACAAGAATATAATAACCCTTCAAAGACATTTCCTCACACAATCTGCGTTTGACACTATGCAAGGTAAAATCATATGCTGGAGCCTTGAATTCAGAGCAAGGTGGGAACACCTGCTGCTGAAGAGGATGCCATTACAAAAACAAATGATACATTTGATCCAAAACAATGGTGCAGAGGGATGAGACACTTGCAACCACCCCCCAAAATGTCAAACTACACGTATTTACAAAAAGAAAAGAGAAAAAAGCTGTGTATCTGTCTGCTTTACTCAGGGATGCCTCACTATGTGTTCTTGAAAATGACTTTGGTAAGAGATGGATTTGCAGCCACAATGGACCATTCTGCTGCCAAGAATCTGAGAATCCCTTGATGTGAACATCAAAGAAGCATCGAAACTCATTGCTTTAGGCTCGTACTCCACACAAGACAAATCCTGATTCCCCATCAGCTAACCATTTCCTAATGAGGTTAGGAAACTTCAAACAAGGCTCTGACTCAGCCCTGCTCCCAAAATGACGAGGTGTAATGCATTAAAGATGAGATGAGTCGATCTTCTTACCTGCCTCAGCCTTCCTTCAGGAAATCTCAACACAGCCAAAATATTTGACCCAGCTCTTTGTTTCATGAATAAAATACAAATCCCCAAGAGCAGATGTTTAATAAAGTGTCCACATTAATGTCTTCAACCACTATACTACCAAAGCTATCCAGCTGGACATCTACTAACAAACCCAACGTAAACATTTGATAGATGCAAGGTGACTTCCAGTTCTTCATCTGCTCATTATGAGATGCTGAACTTTCACTACACATCAAGGCTTGTATTTCCCCGCTGCTACCTGAAATGTATTGACTGGCATCTGCTTAAAATTCAAAAGGTTTCAACCTCAGTGATTCAGATAAGTGTAAGAGCCGGATTAGAAACGAAGCTCAGGGATGCCCAGCTTCCCTTTTTGGGAAGAGTGATCCATTATTTCTAGAGAGAATCAATAATAAATAAATAATCTGCCCATCAGCTAAATTAGCCTTTTTCTTAAGAACATAGCAGGGAGGTTAGAGTTGCTAGTTTATATTTTTAGATGCATGTAACACATGAGCAGAAACATCACTTTGAGTGCGTAAGCTGTGCTACACTGGGCATGTGGTCGGTGAGATGGAAAAATATTTCAGAAATAAAGAGAGCAACAAAAACTTATCATTTACCCAAAAGACCTGATGGATCTTTCCCCAACATGAAGATACCGTAAACCTCCAGATCTGAGGCGTACAGTGTGCTCAACACTAAATGTAGAGGCACAGCACACAATTCCTTTGATAAGTATACATCAATATATGAAGAAGTCTTCATTTTCTGTAATTATGCACAAACTGTCTAATTCGCTACAGAAATGACTTTAAAAACCAGCATGTACATGGTCTTGTCTTACTAATCTACAATGTCAGTTAAAATAAGTTCTACAAAAGCATGAAATTACATGGAGGGATCACCTACATTATAGGAGGCAACATAATTTGTTTTCGATTATACGCCGAGCCAGTTTTTCAAGGAGATTCATGTCTTGGCAAGGTTTATTGAAAAAGCCTTGACATTAAAGGAACTATACCTGATATTATTTTAATCGTTCTAAGAAAAATGGTTTTCTACGTGGTATAGTATGTGGTAAAAGTGGTAATTTCATTACAATTAACGACTCATTGATTGCGCATATGTACGAGTTCAGGGCATTTTAGTTTACAAAAGCGGCTAGTTTTTTTAGCATTGGCGTGACACGCTTTTTCTGCCGGGTTAATTTTTGGAACGTCCAGACTCCGATCAGCCAGTAATATCGTTCCCTTAGTGATCCGGAGTCAAATATGAAAGTTAAACCCCTTAGCGAAGAAAAAGCGTCACACAAAAGCTAAAAAAAAATAGCCGCTATCGCTAACCAAGCTAGCCGGACGTGAAATCGGGTATAGTCCCTTTAAGACAGATGACGTATTTCTCATATAAAAACTGAATTCTTTTGTCTTACATTTTAATTAATGTTGCTCATTTACAACTTGTTGGATACACAAGACTTGTCTCTCTTTCTCTGTTTGCCAGCCCTGAATTGTTCTGATTAATATTCTGTAGTGTCTGTGAGCCCACGTGGCTGGACCTGACACAGATCAATTCAAATCAAATCAAATCAAATCAAACCAAATCAAATCAAATCAAATCAAATCAAATCAAAAGGAAGAAAGGATGACATAACGTTACAGAATGTAAACCAGCATAAACCCCTGTAAATGTATTTTTTGCATGTGGACCTGCAAGCAGGGCCGTAGCCAGGGTTTTAGAAATACTGAGGTCCACCACCTACCTCACACACCGCGAAAGACAAAAATCACAACCAAAATCTAAAATGGAAGTAAACTATGTTTCTCACAAACCACTTTGTCCTGTCTCTTTTGTCCAAGTATTGTTTTCTTCTTTCCTGAACATCATCACCTCCCAGGGCCGTCGTATAGGGGGGAAAGGTGGGAACGATTCTAAGGGCCCTCAACAGATTAGGGCCCATGCACCCCCAATAGGCTCTATGAATAAATTATTATGCATATATATAACTAATACTAATAGATATGAGCTGAAACAGAGCCTCAAAGTCACGTATGTTAGTTGTAATAATTTCAATACCCCCCCGCCTCCAAAATGGTTTAGTCCATTTAGTCCATGGCTCGCTGCTCGAATCTGCTCGCGCGCCGTGCCGCTCGCGCGCACATTACCAAATTTTACGAGGAAGATAATGCCCGTCCAAAAACAAAATTCTTAACACCAGAAATGACTCGAGAGGGAGGCCATGAGTAAGAGCAGTAATGCAGGGGCTCAGAATATTTCACATTTTTCTCCAAGAATGGTGAGAGTTAAGCTACAGAGGGATGAAACGATTTCTTGTTCATTCATTCTTTGTAACTGGCCGCTATAGGCTTGCAGAGACTCGACCCTACGTTAGCTAGTATGTTTCACACATAGAGCAGCTGGAAGAAGATAGATTATTTTTAATTGTGCAAGTTTGGCGAGGACTGAAAAATGGAGAAAGTGATTAACTAACTTGCCACAGCAGCAGGAATTCAGTGCATAAGCATTGACTCAGTTTAGTTATGTGTAATAGTACGAGGCTGCATTGCACTGTATTATGACACGTTCAAGTTCTGCTCAGTAATTACGAGTACTAGGCGAAGGTCAACTGTTGTGATCTGTTCAAATTTGTAAAATTTAGCTATTGATGGGATATTTGAATAGGCTAAGAATACAGAAATAACTAAAATAATAAAACAATGTTAAAATATTTTTGTTTTTTTCACAACAATATAAAATTAAAGACCAAATATTTATTGTCTTTAAAGTGTGACATCATTCAATTATTTTCCCCCTCGTTTGCCATTTAGATTTTGTGTATAACAAGGCTAAGTTAGTTCCTTTATCAGTGTTCCATGAAACAACATTTAATATTTACAGAAGAAATAGTTGGACAATAAGCACTTATATTCTGCTGCTCCAGAATCAGCCATGGTTTATTCACCTGAGTCTGAGCCAGGAGCAGCAGCACACCCTCCCCCCAGCAGTCCAATGATGCATCTGATGGTGAGTGAGTGAAATCAACACGGGTTGGCTGTTTTTGATTTATTAGTAAACTGGTGTACTGTTGGCAGTTACTAAGGCATTAAACCCATTAGTTATTTCAATTATATTATCAATAGCAAAATAGCTAAATTTATTTATAACTCAACTTAAGTCACTTAGCTGTTGACAGAGTCAGGCCCATGTCCCCAAAGAAAGGCTACTTCAGATAGTGAAGGGAACTGTGAAGGAGGTCAAAGCTGTTGCAGTAATAAAGCTACTGAAGACGGAGCACAAGAAATACAGAAACACAGGAAAGACAGAGCAAGAAGGAGGAATATTTAACATGCAACCCAGGCTTATGGGTAGTTAGGCTGCAAACAAGTCAATTTAATCTGCCAAAGTTAAGATGATACCTTTTTCATTTTTTACTGCAAAGTATTTTACTTGCTATCTGTTTTACAAATAACTACTCAAATAGTTAAATGCTGAATTTCTCACTTGGGGATTTCAGTGAAACGACTGAGTATCTTGAGCCAGGACACTTGATGCTTTGTCTTTTGCAGGTCAGTGCTTTGTTGTTGACAATAAAATACTATCTATTCGTTGAGTGCGGGCGGGAGATTCCCCTGCTGCGTACAACAATTTGTTTCCAGGACTTTTAATTTTATTTTCCTTTTCATAGGTTTTTTTATTGGTTTACATTACATACATTGCATTGCATTGTCTGTTGCTCTCATAGGGTGACAGTTCCTCTGCTTAGAAATAGACCTGCTCAGTGTTTTTAACTTACCCCTTGGCTGGCTGTCCTGTGGCTCATGGTGGCCATTTTAGCGTTGAATGGGGTCTAGATGAATTCTTTGGATGGAGGGTTCAGGCGGAGGGCTTGCTGAAGGCCCTAGTCGGTTGTCTGAGGATCCGGTTCAACCTATTAGATGAGACGTTAAAGGAAAATTGAACCCATCCATAGCCTGGATGGCCATCAGGATGTGCAAAACCTCACACCCACACCTTGTGGCAATCTTTCCAGAGCGGCTGCCACTGTCCATGCAGTGTACCACACGCTAAACGAAGGAGACACGTGTTTAATGTACTTTGAAGGTACAAGTGCACATAGGGTGTTTCTTACAGCCAGGGTTTTAAAGGGTAGATGGAAAATAAGTCTTGTTTGGATTTTCCCTTTAAGTTTATTGAGTTTTGTTTAATGAATTCTGAATCTGTTGCCCTGTAGAAAATGTTTTATAGTTGACACAAGCCCATTCAATGCTGCACATTTCAGTGCTCTGTATATTTGATGGAAGCTTGAATTAGCTATACTTGATGTTATTGTAATCTTTCTGAGAAAAATGGTTTCTACTCGGTATATTATGTGGTAAAAGGGGGAAGTCCATAAAAATGAATTACTCATTGATTGCGGCTATGTATGAGTCCAGGCCATTTTAGTTAGTGAAAGCTGCAAATTTTTAGCTTTGGCATTATGCTCTTTCTCTGGCAATGGGGTTAATTTCCATAACTTCCGGATTCCGATCAGCCAGTAAAAGCGTTCCCCTAGGGAATCTGGAAGTTACGGAAGTTAATCCCATTGCCAGAGAAAGAGAGCGTCACGCCAAGGCCAAAGAATTAGCCGCTTTCGCTAACTAAAATGTCCTGGACTCGTACATGTGCGCAGTCAATGAGTCATTCATTTTTATGGACTTAAAAGAGGTAAGTCCAACTTCCCCCTTTTATCACATAATAAAACCGTGTAAAAAACATTTTTCTTAGACAGATTAAAATAATATCAGGTAAAGCTCCTTTAATTTTTATTGTTTTGGTTTAAACAATGAGAAAATGCACATTTCTTGTGAATTGCATATTTAGTTTCAGTGCATCATGTCACTTCCTCTCTTTCACCTGATTATAACAGCTAGCTTCATTTTTACTGTGGTTATCATCCTTGAGAAGAGTCACACATGCCAAGCTAGCTCCAACCCCCAAGGATGCCAGGTTGATGCCCCACAATCAGTCTGTGAAGAGGCCCTCTTCGATACAGCTCTACCAAAGCTGCCATCGTTTACAAGGGAGAGGGACCTCCCTGGCTTTCAGGTTCAGGTCAGCTGTTGTCTGAGCAGCTTCTGGTCTCCGTGCTGCACACGTTCAGCCAGCCATTGTTCCAGTTTCTGCCTCAGGGCCTGGTTTTGTTGCTGGATTGTTGAGTTCAGGCTGGTCTACATCCAGGATGTTTGCCTACTTGTCCTGTGCCCAGCCACTCACCAAACTTCATAATTTATTGCTGAACAGACTCTTTGTTCTAAACTTAAAAGAAGTCTGTCCCGTGTATTTTCATAGAATAAAAGGTCACACTTCAATTTCAATGTTTCTCGTTCAGTTTCCTTTATTATTCTAGCACCAGTTGCATTCAGTAGCATACTCGGTACTTCGGTACCAAGTCGGTACCAGTGCTACTGTTGTGCTGTCGGTACCTGTATTTTCTTGGTGGCGGTAGTACCGATGGTACCGAAGGAACCAGACGTGAGATGTGAAAATCCGCCAACTGCTAGCTAAACAGCTCGGTGAAGGCGGCTCCATCGAGTGCAGTGGGAGCAGCAGCTCCGCCTCAGCTCGTAGAAGTTCCATAAAAGTCCGCAAAAACTTGGTAATATTCCTCCATACTGCT
>JBAMHT010094797.1:0-10246 GCA_037177075.1 Craterocephalus fluviatilis | reverse complement strand
TATGTGTGTGTGTGTGTGTGTGTTTATGTGTGTGTGTGTGTGTTCATTGGATGCCTGTGGTCTTTGGGGCCCTCAGACAACTCTGCATCACTCATTAAACCATCAAATGTCTTAGTTTAGCGGCCTGTTATGTTCTGCTGGGAATGAAATGCTGGATTGTGTCACTGGACAACCCAGTCTCATTCAAAAACGTGTAATACCTACGTTGGTCCACCGGGTAAAACGTAATCATTTCACAAAAACGCCTCTGAAATTGTATTATTGCTACGTTTATTTTTCTCATTCATTTCTATGGACATATTTTAGATCACGTGACTGTCGTGATTTTCCCATGCATTAATTTAAACATGGCGGACATTCCTTCCCGTTTCAGGCAAAGTTGCAATATTTTAATATAGATTGTGCCTTTACCTTCGTTTTGATGAGTTTTCTAGCGACAAATCTACACTTTATTTTCACAGTATCCATTCAGTTAATCTAGAAAATTCGTAATTTCTTTGTTTCGGCATACATTCTTTGAGATTTCTCAATGAAATGTGGGAATACTACGTTCTCTGTTGTTGCTATGTGCGTTGCTATGGACGCTATGAAGGGACTGGTATCTCGTAACGGATCAAACTGGCTGCATTTGGCCACAAATTCACGTCTGTGTACGAGATTATTAATCCTGTTGCGTTTTTCAAACAAGATTACATTTAAAAAAATTAATAAAACCCTAATCGAAGCATTTGATAAGAGGAATGTCCATCATATTTTACGGTCAAGTGCTGGGGGAAAACAATCTGTAGTTACGTGATCTGAGGACTGAGAAAATTAGACGTAGAAATGCTACAATTTCAGAAGCCTTTTTGTGAAATAGCTACGTTTTGTTCAGTGGACCAACGTATGTATTACACGTTCGGTTGGCGCACAGTTTCCCTCAAAAACGTGTACTACCTATGTTGGTTGTTGGGGCGTCAGGGATTGATCAGCATGAAATCGTTTCGTGTGAGGCTTTGAATAATCTGGTGTCTGATGCAGGTTGGTGCAAATTGGGCGCAGATAACAGTTGATGATAGTGACGTCCGCGGACTCACTTATTTTGTCTAAGCTACTTTTCCCCAGCTTCTTAGCATAAGTACTAGTAACAAGTGGAACTTGGGAAGGCATTTCACTGTTGTGTTGGTTAGTTGACCTTAAAGGATAATTCTGAGTTAACAGATTAATTCTTTTGGTGTGAGCCGCCGTGCCACCCCACTATTAATTCCTTTGGTGAGCCGCAGTGCCACCCCACTGCTAACTCTTTGGTGTGAGCCGCCGTGCCACCCCACTATTAATTCCTTTGGTGAGCCGCCGTGCCACCCCACTGTTAACTCTTTGGTGTTAGCCGCTGTGCCACCCCACTATAAACCCTTTTGGTGTGGGCCGTCGTGCCACTCCACTAACAACTCTTCAGGTGTGAGCCGCTGTGCCACTTCCCCCCGTCTAACCAAGAAAGCTTAGCAGTAAACAGTCACCTGACTAACACAAGCAGTTTAGTCATAGCGTGTAAGTCACAGGTTGAGAGCCTCACCTGTGTAAGTACCAATCAGCTTCAGCTTCCTAGCAAGGAAATACTTTAATCACTCTACTGTAACCCAGTACACAGGGTTGACAGCAAGATGAGTGACACAGGTTCACCGGATCAGGGGGCACAGGCCCCCGCCGCGGCGAACACTGTAGAGACCCAACGAATGTTGGCAAGTCTCACAAACCTCTCAATGGAGGATGTACATTGCCTTAACAGCTATATTCTGAGCACCTGTCAATTTAAAATTGATGAGCTACTTGGACGTATTAGCAACCCCACTGGCAAAGAGCTTATCGCCGATGTGCTGGGACAGCTCACCCTGCTTTACCACCTCCAAGCTGTATTGCAAGCGGAGGAACATGTCGGCCAAGTCCGACACATGCAGGAATGCTATGAGGACATACAGAATCTTAATTACGGTCTCAAATAGGAGAGCCAGAGCATGAGAGAAGAGCTCGACCTAACTAAAGCACAGGCTGCTGTTAAAAGCAGTGAAAGCCCTCCAGACCCAGCTTCTACTTCCTCCTTCCAAACGGAAGAGGAGGAAGAAGAGGAAGAAGAGGCAGGTTCTGGGGAGCAAAACAGTAATCCGGTGGAGGAGGAGAAAGAGAGTGATCCGTCTCAACTTCCCCCTCCAGCCTCCGAGCAAGAACAGGTAGAGGAAAACAGACCGCAGAAACAGCAGTTGGAAGACCTCCTGCAGGAGGCTTGGAGAAGAGAAGCTATTTTCCTCCAGAGACTCAGAGACGCCACCCTTGGTGAACAAAGCACACCAGTGCTTCAGGGGGGCACGGAAAGGGGGGAGCATGGCTCAACCCGCGAACGCCTCCAACTGGACGGTGTTAGACACCTACCAGGCACCCCCAACCGGTAGTGTAGAGTCCCCATACCCAACAGGTACCCCTTACGCGATAGGTAATGCTAATCTGCCGGTCCAACGCCAGAAACAGGGCGTGAAGGTTCAGGGAGACCCCCGCCCTTTGCTCTACTGTAAGGACTCTGGCGCATCCCTACCGCGCGCGGACCGCCATTCTCGAGCCTGAGATGAACCTGTGCTCTCTGTTATCCGTGCTCATGCCCACTCAAAGGATTTAGTCCCCCTCTCCTAGCATGAAAAGCCTAGGGTCGAAATCCACGGGGACTCCCACCCCCTTCTTGAGCGTGCCCCTCGCCGCTCTGATGACTTTCATGTGGCTCTTGATCGGGACATTCCCCGTTCTGAGAACCCTCGTGTCACTCTTGACTGGGACCTTCCCCGCTCTGAGAACCCTCGCGTCATTCTTAAGCATGCCCCGCGCCGCTCCGATGACCCTCACTTGACTCTTGATCAGGACTTACCTCATCCTGAGGACCCTCGTTCCATCCAAGAGCATGTTACTCCGCTCTCTGAGAATCCTCGCTCCCTTCGTAACAGGGTCACTCTCCGTTTCGAAGACCCTCGCTCGGTCCTTGAACGTAGCACCCTTAGCTTCGAAGATCCGGTCCCATCCCGACGGCCCCAAGAACTGGGTGCTGAACCCTGGGATGACCCTTATTCCTCTTATGGGCGTGGCAACCTTCTCACGAAGGACTCCATGTCGCCAGGCCGACACCAACCATGCCACAGTGAAGCCCCACATAGACCTGGTGCCCAAAGGCCAGACCCCACTGTCCCATCTAGTGGGGCATATCGTGAGCAAATCCCATCTAGAGGGCGCCCCTCACATCCCATTCATCCTGGTTACCAACACCAGGAGGACGATGACTCAGATGATCTAAGTCAGCCTTTAGGATATGGCCTACGGACCCGACAGCTTGATGCTTTTGCCAGGGACCTAGAAAGGTTTGACCCTAACGGAGCTGATTCAAATGTAGATGACTACCTCCGTGAAGTTGAGCGTTGCCTGCGGGATTTACCTCGCCCCACTTCCAAAGAAAAGCTTAGACTGATCTGGAAGACGACAGCGAGGAATGTCCATGTTTTCATGGAAACCCTTCCCCCAAATGTCAGAGACAGTTATCCCGCACTCTACCAAGCACTCCGCGAAGAATATTCGCTTTACCCTGACCAAGCGTCAGCCACTTTGGGTGCTTTCGCAATCACTCGAAAGAAACATGAAGCCCCTAGAGAATATTACAGGCGCCTAAGAGCCGCCTACTTCCAAGGGCATAATGCACTGGGTTTGGAGGAAGACCAGGCTTTCAAGTCACTTTTCCTCCACAACCTCCATGATAGCGTGCGATTCGATGTCACCATGCATTGCAGGACACAGAATCTCAGTATGCCGGAGATCCGTAAATACGCCCAACTTGCATGGGAAACACGGGTCCGACCAAGTAAGAACTCTGACCCCGGCACCCGCATCTTGGGAATCCAAACGGATGGCCGTGACACTTTGGCCTTAGAGGGCAAAGAGACTCCTAGAGTCCAAGATGAGCCTAAAGCTAAACCCCATGGGGACCGACAATCGTGTCCACAGTGGGAAAAACAGAATGTGGGGGGTGCGGACTGGCGCCAACGCGAAACACGACCAAAAGCTGGAAAGCAAAACCCCCCAAAGGCTGCTAGGCAACAATCAAACCTGGACCTTAGACCTAGGAACAGGTATAATAGTAAAGGAATCGACCAACCAAAAACTGGAAATCCCAAACAGGAGATGGAGGAGGTCATACGCAGATGCTTGGTGGAAGCAATGCGCAATCTGACAGCACCTCCTAAGCCGCCAACCAGTGCTAAAGGTGCTCCAGACCCAAACCCTAAGCCACCAACCGCATGACTAGGCCGAGAACCTTCTTCCCCCACAGCTAGGGTCTATCTTGTGGGCTGGGAAGGAGAGACAGCAGGTTCTGCGACAATGCATCGAACCAACCCCCATGAACTCCCTTCCACTCCATTTCTTACATTCCTGGGCGACCTGACCCGTAAAGGTCCGGCTCCACGGATCTACTGCCCCACTTTGGTAGGAGGCTGTATTAACATCCATGCCCTCCTTGACACTGGCTCTGAGATCAGCTTAATGTGCGGCAACCTGTTTTCCGAGATAGCGAAAGCCATCCTTCCTGTCGGTAAACCACTCAGAGTAGAGACATGTGACTTGGGTATAACCAGTTATACTCAAGACAGGGCCTCCATCACACAGCGTGTATGGGTTGACATCACATTCAACCAAATGGCCTTGGTGCATCCCGTCTACATAAGCCCATTCAAGACAGAGCCTCTCCTGATTGGGCAAGACCTGTTGAACAGACTAGCACCCCTAATAGATTGCCGCCACGGACATCTGTGGGCTCAGGTGAGGACACCAAAACCTTTTGAGTTCGATGGGCAGAGTTCATGTTCTGACAAGCAGGTCGCTGCCATTAAAGAACCCGGCATCCCACTCCCAAAACTCATGGCTCTCGCAGGAGACTCACTGGGCTTGGAAGGGCCCTCGCCACCCACTGGGGCAGAGTCTTTTCATACTGTGGAGGAAACCTCCATTTGTGACCACACATCTTTTCTCTGCTCGTTAAAGAATGAGAACCCTAAGCTGTATTGCCCCGAAGTGGTCGGCGGCGCATTCCTGAGTAACCAACTGGTGCCAGAGGTTCGGGTGGCAAAGTGGTCTGAGAAATCGGCTATCAGTCTGGCATTGTATAACCTACTCTGCCAGTCGGGATCCCCCCCAGCCTTTGTCCGGCTCAGCCACCGCATTCTCTCTGCCGAGTGGCTGCAAACCCCTCTCAAAGCCATTGGGGTCTGTGCTATTAGTGTGCGGGTGGGAAAACAGCAGACGACACATTCCCTAAGTGTCACACCTGGTCTGCAGACACCCTTTCTTCTGGGGGCAGACCTACTTGTGCGGTTTGGGGCAAAACTGGACACGGTCAACCAGGTCCTGTGGTCCCAGGCCAAGGTGCCAGAGCACCCCTGGGTGACATCCCCGGAGACTATGTCGTCAGGGCAAACCATCCCTCGAGCCTGTCAGGTTGCCAGCGAGAATAACCAGACAATCCCACCACGAACGGCGGGGTTCCCCATCTGGTTAGTCATTGCGCGGGACCAACAGCTTCCTGGGCAGCAGGCATTCTTCCTGAGTTCCAGAAGCTTGGCCTGATCGTGTGTGCTACACCCCTCCTCGAACTTGACAATCGCTCCACCTACCTCCTTGTCCAAAACCCAACCCAATTACCCATCCAAGTCAGTGCACGCCAGCCTCTGAGAATGCTCATTGACAGTTCATTCCATGACTTTGAGCTACCAATTCCAGTCATAGGAGAACTTCCACCGTCACTGGCAGAACAAGACCCTCACGTCCAGTTCACGTTCCCTACAAAGATGATTGCCATTGCACGCCACGAGGCGTTGCAGGACGCAGCCATTTGTAATGCCACTGTGGGTAAGGGGGGTGACATGGTTGTGTACGCAATTGTGACAGAACCACCAGTTGCGAGCCAAGATAGTGGGGACTCCTCCCCTCTGGAACCCTATCAAGGCTTTGATCTCGAGGTCAACCAACAGCTTGAAAAAGCAGACGCCCTGACCTCTGACGATCAGAAACAGGCACTCCGGGAGTTGTTCCATGAGTTCCAAGCAATTTTCTCAAGGGACTCTCACGATTGTGGGGTCACCGACCTCCACACGGTGTGTATTCCGACGAACCCAGACGCACCACCAACGCTTGTGCGACAACACAGAATCCCCTTAGCTGCATACGAGTCGATCCAGGAGATCCTCGATAAGCTATTGGAAAGAAGGATCATTCGGGAGTGTAATTCCACTTACAACTCCCCAATCTGGCCGGTGTTAAAACCGACAGGCAAGTGGCGCCTTACCATTGACTACCGACCACTGAACAAACAGGTTCCCCTTTCCCGCTGGCCGATGATCCATCTGGATCAAGAACTGGCTAAGGTAAAAGATGCTAAGTTCTTTTCGACAGTTGATGTGACAAATGGTTTCTGGACCATGAGAGTTGACCCTGCCGACCAGTACAAACTGGCCTTCTCTTTTGGCAATCGCCAATACACGTGGAACCGCTGCCCCTTCGGGTACTCAAACTCACCAGCAGAGTTTAACATTTTTCTCCACAAAGAAATGAGCGATGCCGCTGCACGCGGGAACCTCATTTAAGTCGACGATATTCTCATGAGAAGCAGAACCTTCGAAGACCACCTGGCTGAAATCCGACATGTGCTTAGCCAGCTGTCCAATGCCGGAGCCAAACTGGCACTTTCCAAGGGACAGTGGTGTCGCACTAAAGTCGAATATGTAGGTCTGACAGTTGGCCCAGATGGCATTGAACCACAAGCCGAGAGAGTTCGAGCAGTTCAGGACATCCAAGCTCCCACCAATGTCTCAGAACTCCGGAGCTTCCTGGGGGTCTGTAATTATTCCCGCCAGTTCATTGAGGACTATGCAGAGATTGCAAGACCCCTCACAGAACTCCTCAAAAAGCACATTCCTTTTACCTGGAAGGAGCCCCAAGATTGTGCTTTCAATCACATGAAAGAGAAACTCTGTTCGGCTGCCTGCCTGGCTTACCCAGATAAGGACAAAGACCCCTACCTGGAGGCCGGCTTCTCCACCCATTGTCTTAGCGCCGCCCTATCGCAGAAATACGACCAAGACAGACGTGTCGTGGCCTATGCAAGCCGCCAACTTAGCAACGTGGAGGCCAAATTTACTGACTGTGAGAAAGCGCTCCTTTCCACGGTCTGGGCTGTGGAACATTTTCGCAGCTACATTGGGGGGCAAAAGGTGATCATCGAGACTCACCATCAGCCAGTTACCTTCCTCAACAGCCAGCGTCTGAGAGAAGGGAGAGTGTCGAACAGCCGCATTGCCACCTGGATGATGGCCCTCCAGGGTTATGACATTGAGGTAAGCTATGCCCAGAACCGCAGAATGGTTTTAGGCCAGGGCCTTGCTGACTGCCGCCACTGCGATGATGACACCACTGTGACCGCACCAGTAACACCAGTTACAGTTCAGTCACTCCCTTCAAATCATCGTTACTATGATGAAAATTTTTGTAAAGGACTCCGCAAGGTGTACATCGATGGTTGCTCCTTCCACCATGAAAGCCAACTTCGGGCCGGAGTAGGTGTGACTTGGGTCGACCATGACACGGACGAGCCAGACCACTACCAACTAGGGCCCAAGACAAGCCAGTATGCAGAGATCGCGGCAGTTCTCATCACACTGCAACAGGCTACCAAAATGACTCTGACACAGTTTGCGATCTGTTCTGACTCGAATTATGCTCGTCATAGTTTTGTCACACATTTCCCGGTCTGGAAGGAGAACGGCATAATAAATGCCAGGAACAAAGAGGTGAAACACTCAGAGCTCTTCCTGGCTTGTGACCATCTGGTGACGGCTCGGGGGTTGGTAGTATACTGGAAAAAGGTCAAAGGTCACTCCAACACCTCAGGCCCAGACAAAGAGGGCAACGACAAAGCCGATCACCTGGCCAAATTAGGAGCAGAGCAAGGTACTCCGTGGGAGTTTCAAGCTGAGTGGCTCCCCCCTCCATTAGACCGATCCCCACTCCAACCGAGGGGGGTGACGTTCCCATGGTCCCACCTTCAGATTGACTGGATAGGGCCGGTGCCCAAGTCCTCAAGAGGCAACAAGTACCTCCTGACCGTCACGTGCTCATTCACTAAGTGGGTTGAGTGTCTCCCAGCACCGAATGACACAGCTGTCACAACCGCAGTCCTCCTGGTAAACCATGTGTTCAGCCGTTGGGGACTCCCCTTGTCAGTCAACTCAGACCGAGGGACTCATTTCACCTCGAGTGTTATGACTGCCCTTTACAATGTTTTTTGAGTGGAAGTGAAATTTCATATTTCACACCACCCCCAATCTTCAGGCCAAGTCGAGCGGGCCAACCGAACCATCGTGCACATGCTCAGAAAGTATGTTAGCAGTAATGGTAAGGATTGGGATGTGAAACTCCCCTCGGTGCTAATGGCTATCAGGTCTACCCCACACCGCACCACCGGGATTACACCCTTTGAAATGATGACTGGAAGACAGATGACTCTCCCACTGCATCTGCTCTACCATCCGGAGGATGTCAGCGTCACGACCGCTGACACAGCACATCAATATGTGACAGACCTCCGGAGTCACCTCCAGTCCACTTTTGCATGGGCTCAAAAGAACCTAGATGCTAGCGTACAAGGTTCTAAGGCCTACTATGACCGCAAGGTGACCCACCGCGAATACAAGGTAGGAGACAAAGTCTTTTACTTCAAATTCGTGCAACCCACTGGGATCTCCAGGAAGTTTCTTCCTAAATGGGCCGGCCCATATGAAATTGTGGTCAAGCTCTCACCGGTAGCTTACAGGATCAGGATCCCTAATCAGAAACAACTTCCAGCCTACAAATAGGTCCACAGTAACCAAATAAAACCATTCAAGCCATCTCCCTTTCCTGAAGTGGGAACTGAGCCCACCCTGGAAAAGGGAGAAGAGTAGTGGTCAGAATCAGAGAGAGCAGTGCATGCCTAACACTCACCCTCATAGCATGCACCAACACCGCAGTGGCATTCCATGACACTGACCCCTCTCTCTACCTTGTCCCAAACCTAGATCTCTGCACCAAAACTAAGGACATCCATTGGGTGTGCCCCAGTAATCCTTTTTTTAGAGAGGTAGCGAGCTACCTCTGCGGCTTAAGAGCCGAATCCCCTGAACCGTCGTGCCGAGGTAGTTTGTCGACCAAAGATGAGGGAAGGGAAACAAAAATAGAAAGAGCTGGAAATAGATGGCTCGTGAGTACTCCCTCCACTGTAGGCCTTCTCTTATATGGCCATCATGAAACAACAACCAAAATAACATTGCCCAACCAAACTATGTTCCTCACTGTACCACAGGGGGCAACTATACACATAGATGATATGATCCTCCATTACCTGCACCCTGATCATTACGACTCAGAAATAGAAATCATGGATGCATTCAGAGGCTACAACCTCACTATTGATAACACCCTTGAGCAACAACTCCTGATTGAAAGGACAAAATCAGTCAAGTTCAGCCTAACCGCGACTGGATTGTCCATGAACCTCCCAATCAGACGCCTCTCAGCCCCAGAGAGTACAGTTGGACCAATTGCCTTAGGCCTTCTCCTCAGTGGCTGGATAATCACGGCCTTAATAGCCCACCTGATATATAGACATATGAGGAAGCTCCAAGAGAAACTGGACTCCCTCACTCTGATAGGCCCACGCTTCACAGCTCAACAATCCACCACACTGCATGGCTCTGGCGGCCGCTAGAGCCAAAACCACTAACAAACTGGTTTCCTACTTTGTTTCCTTCCTTCCTCCCATTTTTTTTATTTGGGTTTATTACATTTTATGTTAAGCAGCAACATTGCTAGACTGTGGTTAATAGTATTTAGTTAGACATTTTTGTTCTGCTCTGCCCAGACGTTGCCTCAACGCTGCCCAGACACTGATTGCCTAACTTGTTGAACTGTCTAACCCCAGCTTTATTCAAGAATGAAAGGACATTCTTCAGGGAATGGTACAGCCCTCGGATAGCTCCAAAGACTGTGACCAGCATCCCGCTCTTCGGAACTAAGGGGGGATGTTGGGGCCTGTACCTCAAATCCAGGCCTGCAGGCCTCAAAGCCAGGTAGCACATGGTCTGGAGAACAAAAGACCTTTGTTCTCACTACAACTCCCATCATACCTTGCTTTTCACACCTGGATGTGAAAAAG
>JBAMHT010094768.1:0-10254 GCA_037177075.1 Craterocephalus fluviatilis | reverse complement strand
TCCTAAGTTTGCTCAGATGTTTTTTGCGATGTTTGGAGTTTTTTGGGAGAGCTAAAACTTGTGCAATTTCAGCGTTGGTCTTCTCATGTGTTTTCAAGTGTCGTGCAAGTTTTGACTGTGGTTTCCCACAGATAAAGCAATAATTTTTTTTTTCTGAGGATGATATGCTTGAAGACTGGACACTTTGAGCTTCATCAGCTCCTGTGCTAGTGTCCACAGATGCATCTTGAATCTGCAATGGTAATGCCGTGGAGCTTTCAGCCTCTTCAAATGTCTTGTTCAGGTTCTTTGTGGTGTCTGCAACCGTACATACTTGTTCTTCAGGTAAGACCCCTCTGATGGTCCTTTTGCTTTTTTTCTTTGATGAAGGCCTACTGCAAGATGTATATCGATCCCTAATTTTTGAAGATGTTTGAGGTTCTGAAATAATCTCTTCTGAACTGTCGGAGTCACTACATGTGTCAGGTACATATTCTTCCCCTGACCTATCACTTGAGGTAGTCTCTTCAGAGTCCTTAGAAAGAAGAACAAAAAAAAGGTTGTTTCATGCTTCTCCTAAGGTATGAAAATTTGACAAAATTAATAAAAAAAAACTTACAGATGAATAAGATCTACTGGCAGTTCTCACACTTCTGTCATAACACGACTTGTGCCAGAAGCAGGAACAAACTAGACGGATAGTTCAGGGAAAAAAAATCAAGTTGATCACTTAAGTACTAAAACTTAAATGAAGAAAACAAACAAACATACTTAAACACTCACATTTACATTTAACACAAATCCACTGATTAGCAGAAAAAGGTCCATTACAAAACGAACAGTTTTCTGACGTTGGCAATGAAGACACCACAGAGTGGTTGCAGTCCTAAAAAGAAGAAGAAAGTCTTAGCCGTTTTATTAATCAAAAAGATTATACTTCATATTGGCACAAGGAAGTAATTAAAATTAAAATTAAAATTAAAATCCACAATGTGCCTATCAGAGAAATAACTGAGTAGAAAGAAAGAACTTACTATACAACAATTGGTGTTGCCTGAACACAATTTGTAATATGTAAAGCACGGTCCATATGACCATAAGATCATATCATATATATCAGATGAGGAGAAAACTAGTTACCTTGTCATCTTCACGGATGGAGACCGACGCTCTGGGCTCAACATCCTCATGTGAAGGTTCTCTGGTGGCTGAAACCTGGATTAAGCAAGCACATTAACTGGTTAACATCTTCACATGATGAATATGTTGGCAGTGTGCAGCAAAGAAACATTAAGACATTTTTCCCCACTCAGGTTTTTCATAGACACCCTTTGATACGCTGTCGTTATTCACACACCTTTTGTCTCCATGGCCATTTAGAATTCCCATAATTGTAGGTTATCTCGTCTCCTGGCTTGATCTCTTTCATTGCAAATAAGCAAAGATGAGGTTTTCCATTCACTTTGATTGTCTTCATTTTGGCGTTTGGGCTCACATGGTCATCATTAACTAGTCTCCCTAAGGAGCCATCCTCCTTAGCTGCATCAATACTGCAATAAAAATTAATTAATAACTTATCCTTCTTAGGAAAAAACAAAAAAATTTTTTGTTGTAGAACATAAAAGTGTTTGCAAAAGGTGTCAGCTTATTTCATTCAGGATTCAAATATATGTTTAAAAGAAATTACTCTTACAAACATACCATTGCTGTTTCCCATTGTACCGAAATTCGAACATGAAGACCTTTAAGGCATCATGATATAGTTTTATTCTATTTTCATGTTCCTGTTTGCTTATGAGCTCTCCCCGATATTCCATAAGAAACTCTCCTGTCTGAAAGGAGCGCCTACTAAACACTCCTCGACCTAAAAAAAACAAAAAAACCTTGTAATTAATGTATGATAATCAAACATGTCTCAATATATTTAAAAAACCAATATCTGCCACATTAGCCTACCTTTGAATGAGTTGATGTGTTTCACATCAAAACCATCTTGGTCCTTCCCAGTGGATGAAAAATGTGCTGCCTCATCCAAGGGTTTTATTTTCACCCTCTGCGGTCTTAATGACATTTTCTGTCAAATAAAAACACGGTAACTGTCTTGGGTAAATATATCAAAATACATGAATGATTAATCTACGTTTTTTAAATAATTCCACTCAATTTCAGGACAAAAGTATTGTCTAATGTTGAAACAGAGCCAAACAAATAAATGTGCAAAGAAAATACATTTGACAACATAATCAGTGATGATCCATACCAGGTGTAGGCCATTCCCTTTCTGGTTGACTGACCGCCTGCAAGTATCATAAGTTTTCCTGATGCAACATACTTGACTCAGTCAGACTCAAGTGCAGAGCTTGATGTGAAGGTCTCTAAGCAATTAGGTCAAATTGGCAGTTGATCTGAGTCAGGTGTGTTGGATCAGAGAAACTCCTAAATACATGCACAGTAGTTTTAATCGTACTAAAAATATACATATATAGATCTCATCTATTTATAGATATATAGATCTCATAATATAAACTCTGCAGTTGTTGATACCATTCAGTTCTGTGTCTAGAAAATGCAAGTTTGTACAGCATATCTTATGTGCATACCTACATTCAAAGCATTTTTTAAAAATAATTAAAATACAAAAATTAGGGAAACTAAATAAAAAGCAACCAACAGACAAATCTATTTGCCTGAATAAACGTAAAATTGCTTGTTAAGCCAATTCATATGTGATTGAGGAAGTGATGGATTCAGGTTGAAGCTAGTCAAAACCAAACTTATTACAACCCGCCATGATAAAAATCCATTATGTATGCACTTACTTCATCCAGTTACTTTTATGTTTGTATTGTCAAACATACTAATCATCCAGAGAAAGGATCTATGTGAGAAAATAGTTTCGGATGTGTGGAGTACGGATGCACCGAAATTAAAATTCTTGGCCGAAACCTGAAATAAGCATTTTGTCAAATTAAAAATAAATATCTAGCAGAAAAATAAAATAATCTGATAGTGACGTATAATAAATTGTTGTATTAGGCTATTATTTGAGGCATTATCTCACCGAATGTGTCAGGCAACAAAGATGAATGACCCTCATCTGATGCAGAGACCCTCTTTTTTTTTCTCTTCTTCTTCTTCTTGCGCTCTCCACTTTTCTATCTCCAAGCGGGTTCTCAAGACCCGTTGTGGCCATTTCACGTCTATTGCGTTTTAACAGTAGGAGCGCCGCGTTCTAAACATCCCGAGGAGAGCCGCCAGCGGTCATCTGACCGCAACATAAGTTATTCACGGTTTAGGCTCATACAGCTGCTGCATCACTGAATGTTGACAAATTCATAACATAATATCGGCAGGTAAACATTATAATACGGATAATGTGAAAAGCAGGTATCATAAAAGTCCGGACCCCGGTCTGGATCCGGACTCCGAGAAACATCAGCTCGGACCCAGCCCAAATATGTTCTGAATTAGCCTACCAAGTGCTCTTATACTAAGTAGTTTACAAATAATAAATCGTCCATAGATAAGTAAATTAATGGTTTATATTGTGAAATAAAGTGTCCCTGAATATTAATAATGGCGCTCTAGTGATAAAATCACGCGGATCGAATGCAGTCGACATGAATTGCAGGAGATCCGATCAGACCTCAGTGAAACGTGCAGATTACCTGGAAAGCCGCGGTTACAACTCCACAGCGTCAGCTTCTTCTATAAACACATCTATCGGCAGCAGCAGGGCTGGATCAACCGCTAAACTCCACAAGGCAGAGATGTTTAAAACATCGCTATCCGCGGGTCTCCTCATACATACTGACAAGCTGCTAGACGTGTTTTATGCTCCTTCACAACACCTGTTTCGGCTGCGCTGTTTAACAGATAAAAGCCTTTCGGTCAAAAACGGAAAACTTTTGGGCCATCCGTGGCCGAAGGTTTTCCAGAGACATATTTTCGGTGCATCCCTAGTGTGGCGTAATTACAGCAGACATTTGTGTGCATTGCATGTATGAAATGCCGTGCGTCTTCAAACAAGCTAGCTTTAGCATGTTGTCGAAGCTGGCTAGTAACAAGTCAGAAAATATGATAATATTCGCCACCATTAAGATAGTTAAAACTGCGTCTTCAACTAGTTGTTCAACTATAAAACTAGCAAAATTTCTTAATAAGTTAGTTTTACCTGTTCGTTCTGGTTCTCCACTCCAACTCACAGTTAAGTCCCGTCGTTGTTTCCGCAGCATAAAGTGCACGAGATGACACGATGACACTGATTGGCTGAAGGGAAATCAGGCGACAAGGGTCGTGACCTGAACTTTTTTTTAAAAACGGAAATGCTTTTGAAAAAGAATATGTTTATTTTATTACGTTTATTTTAAATAATATTAATTAATAAAATATGCAAAATTGTATTTCTTTTTACATTAATTGTCAAATTTGAAATTATAATCAGCTAATTGATCCTGCAGAATTGGAACAAAACCTGTCCTCAAATATAAACTCAAGTTTAAATTAAGAAAAAGAAAAAGAACTTTGAGAAATTGGCATCTTTAAAAGTATAATTGGAAGGGACTGTGTATACATTTGTCATTGTTTCCACATATTTATCACCTTTTTTGTGAATTTGTTCTTAAACATACAGTCTTAGATAAGAAGGTCCATGTTAATTTGTCATAAGCAAGAGTTCCAAGAATCCATCACTTTAAAAAAAACTTTTAAAAAATCCAGAAATACATCCATATTAAATAAAAAAGAAAGATTGTAGGTGTCTCAATTAATTAATGAAGTAAGCATGACAGAACAATTTTCACATAATTCTGCCTAATTCAAACAAAATTAAATTCAGAAAAGAGCATGGACACAATATCATTGAAAACCCCTTTTTTCTCTGTGCTGAATGCAACAGCACCACATACACTTTTGTGACATTTTTTTTAAAATTTGAAATACAATGTCAATAATCCTACAATCACGGCTGGAAGATGTCAACTCCATCCTATTGCTATTATTAAGTGTGTTAAAACCATATTGATTTCATTTCATGTGCCAATATTATATCTCTGAATTCCTGAAGGAAAGTATGACTTGCCAGAAAGAATCAGATGAGAAGAAAAGGAGAAAAATAAAGTAATGTTTTCAGTCATTCACAGAACCAAAACAAAAGGCACCACGGAGGCTGGAGGACATGGTGGAGGGGTGAGGAGGAGAAAAGAGGTCTGTCTTCACGTGCAATAAGCCGGTTGACCCAATTATTTTATATTTTATGTAAAACTTGGTCCGTGACAGTGCAGTATTTTTGCACACGGCAGCATCCGAATCTTTATTGTGTTGGAAACGTTTTTGTACTTTCTCACCACTCCATCAGCTGTTAAGTAAAGCTGTTTATTTATCCTCACATCAGTAAAAAAGCCACTATACCTCCGTTCATGCTTTTCTCGGATACCCATGAGAAGAAAGTTTGGCCAACTCGATTGTCCCTAATCTTGTTCTCATAGCCCCAAGAACAAAGTTCTCGCTTTTCATACAGTATGTAGGAGCCCTTAAGTATATCTCGCAAAGTTGACACAGATAAGTTTCAAAGAGAAAAAATTTGTATTTTTTTCAAATGATAATACTTTCAGCCTGTTCCTTTACATGGTTACATAGAGAAGACTTTTCTCTCCTCGAATATATAATCCAAATTACAACAGTGACACTTTTTAAACATTTATTTTTAAAACCCATCATGTCCAAATTCTGATGAATGACTGGGCTACACATTTTCATATTTAACATTTACTTACTCATCATCATCACATGCTTTTTTGCCTTTTCAATTACTCTCCTGGCCATCAGTTAGCCTGGCTATCGCGACTATATTGCTGCGAGCATATAGTCTGGCCTAAAGCAATAGCCAAACCGTTTCTCAGAAGGGACGGTTGAACCGCCTCCTTCAAATGTTGCTGTTGGTGATTGGTCAAACCTTAAATCAATCAATGCTTAAACCCAGAGCCGGTTCAGACCTCCATGGGGCTCTAGGCAAAATTCTTGTTGGGGGCCTTTCTAATTGAATTGAAAAAACTTTAAAGAATGCCACATGACACCCGAGCTTTAAACATTAAAACCATATCGCATAAAACTCACTGTTGCCATGGTGCCTCCTTGTGATCCAACTAATTTAGAACTATGAACAACAACAGACTGTGTCTGTACTTGACAACTACGGCTGTAGTGGACCTGCTGGTGCTGCTGGTATTGCCTGAGGTAGCTGCACATGACTTATCTGTGCTGGTTAAAGGTGTAAGACGCTCATCTGTGGCTGTGCCTGCACTGGATGATGATGCTGCTGCTCATCTGTGCCTGTTCTAGATGAACCTGGCTCTGTCCCTCCACTGGCTGACAGCCTGGAGTCTGTGCTGCTGCTTGTAAGAAACTTAGCATAGCACCTGAAATAGATATTATTTTAGCTCAATCTAATGATTTTACTTTCATATGCTTTAAATATGGGTAATTATATTATTTTTTATTATAAAATTGTAATTGATTTAGCACCTCTGTCAGATATTTTTTTGCAAGTTTTAATTATTCTTATGTCCTTACAAGTTATCTGCATCTATATTTGCCTGTGAGTTGTCCAACCATACAAAATTAAATATAAGTCAATATTTATCCATTAATTTCCATTTTGTAAGTACAGTTAGAACTGCATGACTACAACTAGAAGCTAACAACATGTGCAGCCGCCCCCGACTGAGAGAGGAGAGTTACCTGCCTGCTGTTATCTCATTCTATGAGGTGTAGCTTCGCTTCATCTTCAACTTCGCTTTTCTAGCCTGATGTGCGGGAAATGTGCAACACACCCATAGAGAACGGCAACATCGTCATGGTAACGTCATCAGGGTTTCGTTTTTTTTTTTCTTTTCATTAAGTTATTTTTTTAACCCCGTCACGGGGCCTCTTTTGCTCTGCGGGGCCCTATGCAACGTGCGTGGTGTGCATATTGGGTGAACCGGTACTACTTAAACCAATCACAGCACTCTTTTCTCTGACTTGTGTATAGCCAGCGGGGCTAACAGACTCTTACCAAAGCTGGTTGGGAGCAAGGCGAAAACGTTTTCCCTCCAATAAATGTCTCTAGGACTACTCGTTGCTCACATTTCACAGAGAACTTTCTGTTTAATGTGCTGAAAACAGAATCTCCCGCTGTGTCAGAGGCTGCTGCTGCTCCATGTAAGCAATGTTGACGGTGTTTCTTCCTGTCGCGTCACTGCATTGAACCCGCCTCTTCGGATAAGCTCAAATTTGATTGGCTCCCACTTTTTTGGAAATCGGTTGAATAGGCCTCTTTAGAAAAGGGTACTTATTGTAATATTCAAAATCCAGAGATGGATCATGAAAGGAGAATCATCTTGAACCTGAAAGACCAATAACTAATACTGCTCTGCCCTCATATTCTAACTGCCCCAACAGTCTCAATTAAAGACCCCTTTTAATTCTTTGGCCTCCAAAGTGCTTGTGACAAGATCTTGACATTTCCTCTTTTTTTTTTTTTACTTTGTTTAATAAAGCAAAGAGTCACTCCAGGGCTGCATGGTGGCGTAGTGGTTTGCACTGTGGCCTCACAGCAAGAAGGTCACTGGTTCAAGCCCCAGACTCGGTTTGAGCCAGAGGGGGCGGCTGGTTCGGGCTGTGGGGGTCTGAGACAGTGGCTTTTCTGTGTGGAGTTTGCATGTTCTCCCCGTGTCAGCGTGGGTTCTCACCGCGTACTCCGGCTTCCTCCCACTGTCCAAAGACATGCATGCGAGGTTATCCCTCTGAAATTTCTAGTTTCATCACCAAATCCAAACCATCCACCTGTCAACTAGACCCCCTCCCCACAGTTCTGGTTAAATCCTGCCTTCCCTCTCTGCTCCCCCTCATCTCTGCCATCATTCACTCCTCACTGTCGACTGGAATTGTTCCCACCCTCTTCAAATCTGCAGCAGTCAGTCCAATACTGAAAAAACCCGGTTCAGACCCAAATGACTTCAATAACCTCCACCCCATTTCTCATCTTCCTTTCATTTCCAAAATTCTTGAAAAAGTGTTGCCTTTCAGCTCCGCTCCAAGCATGTGTCCAGGCGAACTAAAAGGCTAGTAGGCGAAGCAAAGGCTATTTTTATTTTATCTACATAGTACACCGTTATAAATAATTTAAAAAAAATATTCTATTTGTGCTTGATATTATTAGTGCTTAGGTAGTTTCTACTTGGTGTCAATATAAATGTGTGTTTGTTTAATTATTTTTTTTATACAGCCACCTAAGCCAGAGCCCCAAACCAGAGCGTGTCCTGTGCTACAGAGGGTTTCATTGCAATCCCTGAAATTCGTCAGGCCAGTTCCACACCTCTTAAAAGAAAGAGGTTTAATGTGTCAGACCACAGCTTCCTTCTGGAATGAAGTACAAGTACAAGTACAAGTATTTGGACTGTTCAAGGTAAACGTACAATTTATCTATAGAAGTATTATGTAATTTTATAAATGGTGTTCTGTCATTAAACTTTTATACTATTATTCTGTGTTTAGAATGACTAGATTTTGTCTTTTATTTTATTTTTTGCAATGTAGCACTCCCGTACAAGTCCCTGCTCACCAGCAGAAAAAGTTTATCGTTTATGAGGACCAACTGTTGGGGCTTTTTCGCTCATGTCCTGTCTGCACTCCTCACTGCATTGTTAAAACAGGGACAGTTGGCTCCCTCCTCCAAGTGAAGCAGCAATGCCCACACACTGAGTTTTTTAACCAGTGGTCCAGCCAGCCCAAGGTGAACAGAATCCCAGCTGGAAATCTTCAATTGTGTGCACTTGTTCTTTTCTCTGGCTCATCTTTTAGTCAGATTTCAAAGGTAGAATCAAAAAAAATGTTTCTTTTGTTTTTTAAATATCTGACACTTGACAGCATCTTATCAATTTATTGCAGTTTACTAAGGCATTTAACATCCAGGGACTGTCCGAGCAATCCTACTATAGACATCAGGCCAAGCTTCTCATCCCTACAGTCTCTTGGCAATGGAAGTTAGAGCAGGACCAGCTCATTAGTGTGACAATTGGTGAGACTGCGAGCAGATTCACCAGGTAAATACTATAGATATTTTTTGCTAGTATAAAAATACAATCAAGAATCAACTAATAAACTGTCTGATGCATTTCTAGGACATTCAGCTAAATATGGCAGCTACACCATGATGGATCGTCAATGCAACAAAGACATAGACATCCAACTAATCCAGGTAAAACAGCATACATTTAATACATTCATAAGTGTTGTGGGATCACTATGTTCATTTCAGGAATCTGTTTTATGTTGGTCAGAGCAATGAGGTTGGAAACAGTGTCAGGATGGAGAAGGAGGGATTAATAAGAACATCGTCTCAACATCCTTAAAGAGAGGGGTGTCCAGGTGCACTAAATTGTCACGACCGCCACACAGGTGTGCAGAAGTTCGCAGTCAATACATTTGAAGATGAAAACTATGGCCAGCACATAATTAACAATAGACTGTGAAACTGATAAATGCTTATAGTGTTTTATCAATCCATCCTGTGTTTATTTTAGTAAATTTATATGTGTGTACCTTGGGGGTCTCTCGACAGCACACGTTTTCCAGAGGGGACAATGAGACACAATGCCCACATGTACACCTGTCCAGACAGAGTTTTACAAAATTATATTTATCTCATGATACAATTTAGTCAGTATAGGGTAATATATGTTTTACACATTTCTCACCATTTGCTCTTATTTAAGTGACCTATAGGCAATCATGCTAACGCCATTTACCACTCTGAACCTGGACCCATATGGTGCTGCGATGCTACGGCAGCCTCAGCAGTATCGGCCGCCTCAGGCATCGCTGGAGCTAGTGGCTCGAAGCAATATGGCTCAGGGCTGCTAGCCTCCGCCACAGAATCCTCCAGAACCTCCATCTCAGGGGAGGTAGGTGGAGAAAAATCTTCCACCTCGAAGGATCTCTCTGTAGCAAAGCTTGATTCGCTGTCGCTCGCCATTACGCACTTTAGCTGTCAGTGCCAGCATCAAAGCCAGTTGTCAATCACAGCCCAAACCCCGCCCACTAGCCATCTACCGGCACGCCCACTTCAGTGCTAGATTTGAAATTTCTCTGAGGCGGAAGTACGTCTTTGGCAGCGGGGGTTAGTTACACTAACTGTTGGGCTTGGGTGGGCGGTAAATAGTAGCGATGATTGTGGGAGTGGGTCCGGCTATTTGGCAAGCAAGGCATTCTACAGTGGTGAGAGGAGGCAATGGT
>JBAMHT010094674.1:0-10287 GCA_037177075.1 Craterocephalus fluviatilis | reverse complement strand
GCCGCCTAGTGGCTCCCTGGAGCTTTTTCAAAAATGTTTGAAAATTCGTAACATTTTCCAATGCTGTCGCCTAATTACGTGTAGAATAAATCAACACTTCTATGCCATGCAGGAGTTTGTTCTTCCATGATGTTTCCACATCTTTCCCCCCATGCTGGGATTCTACAGCACGAGGTATTGATGTCTTCATCACATATCCTAAATGTACTACTAGATCTTTGTTGTCTCATTCTGGATGGTCATTTTCCTCCTTCCACTTAAAGTTGCACTAACATTTTAATGCATTATAAAAAAGCATGCAACTTGAAATGCAACCTAACATTTTGAAAAAAACATGGTTCAGGTAAGCTAATTTAAACATAATAGTCAGATTTTTAAAAAGGTAAATCTACATCAGACCTGCTTACCCATACACCCTACAGTATACATTTTTAATGGGTTTTCTTTTCTCTTTTTTTCTTTTGAGCAGTGCACCATCTTCAGGTTTAGCAAAGCATTGCATTTCAGGTTTTACTTTTAATCAGGACTCCCCTTTTATGCAGGAACAATGCTGCCCCCTATCATTACAGACATCAGTGAATCTTTGACAATATTACTACTGGAAGTCATTTAAAATATCCAAAACAAAGATTCATCTATTATTTATCTCAAGCTTCCATGTTTGCATGTTTTTTTTATAATTTTTTAAAAATGTGTTTACATGTGTTGGTGCATCATAATCTTAAAACCCATAGGACCAATAAGGCTCTATTAACTGAACTATCTGACACTTACTTCACTCTAAAAAGGTTTCCCTTTCATTTGTTGATCGGGGCTGAAGTTGAAAAAACAATTGTTGTCATGAAAATAAACATTTGCAGTTAAGGGACCAACAAGCTTTTGGTATCCAACAACGTATTCTGACTCAAATCTTTCTGCGTACATGGGTGGACTAAAATTACCCTTCTAGTTTCCTTTATCACTCAGCTGTAGCGTCTCTCCTCTGCACACCCTGCGTACCCTCCTGTCCAGAAAGAGCGTGTAATTCTTCCAAGACATTTTTTCCGGTTTCTTTTACTTTTCCAAGAGAAGGGAACGCTTATCTCACATATTACTGAGTGTCAGGTTTTTTAGCTGGGTAACATTTTGTTCATGTACCATCTGATTAAGGTAAGACAAAATGATTACCTTACTTTCTAGCATTTGATTCGTTGTTATGTCTCTTTACAATTAACAATTGCCCAGGAACTCATGAAACATATTTGTAATCTGGGCTCGAACATGAATAAAAGAGCAAATGTTTCAAGTTAAGTTAAAAAATAAGTAAGAATTAACACCCATGTTTATTGAGAGTGTGTTTAGTGGATCAGTTGCCGTATTACATGTACTCTGTTTTAATGTCTATATTTTACAGATGTGGTTGTGGATTTTGATCAGCTTTAACATGGTCTCACAGCTGCAAGGATTTACACCAGGTGGATTCACAGAGTCATGCAGTTCAATGTTACCTCAACATGGGGAAAGTGGTCCTCAGAATACAACACCCCCCTATAGGATCACTTTGCAAAAAGGCAACAGCACTAATGATCCTGTCAAAGGTACACAGACTGCTGAACTTATACTCGAAACATGTTTATCATAACGATCTGCTGGAAAATATCATCCAGCATGATATGTCTGGTGGTCACAATTGCTTTTAATTTTCCATTTCCATGCCTCCAGTTTAATGAATCCTCAAACAATTTTCAGTTACACTCGAGAGGAACGACACTTCTATATTTATTGGATTCATGCTGCAGGCTCGTAATACCACAGATGGTCCTGCAATTGGGAAGTTTACTCCACTTGACGATAGTGATACTATGTTTCTGACATGTGATGGTTCGCCAGTAAGCAATCATTTGATTCAATTCAGTACTTTATCATTCATGTTTTCAGTGACAATTTAAGTTATTGAATTTAAAATAATTGTTTTTGTTATTTTGTGATCATTCTCAGTTTTCTACAGTCACTCAAAACCACAACAGGGAAAAGACTTCCATTAGTGTTACCTGGAGCCCACAGGGAGCCGAGGGCAACATCACCTTCAGGCTAGTTTTATACATTTTCTTCATTTACATTTTCTACAACTCCAAAAATCCCAAACATATCTGGGCTGCTCCAGATCTATTTGATAATGTCAATTATACATAATTTTTCAGGGCCACAGTTCTTCAAAAATATTTAATCTTTTGGAACAACGTGGAGTATTTTTATGATAGAACTATTAAAACTCCCAATAAATCGGATCCACAGGATCCACAGGATCCACAAGATCCACAAGATCGCTACGAGGTGAATTTGATCCTCTGATATTCTACAGAAACTAATGCATCAATTCAAGTACTTTTTAAATGAAGTATTTCATGTCTTCTTAGACCTTTGGCTTAACGGCGATGTGTGTGGAGAGTCTTGTGGAAGTTGTGACATGGGTGTGTTGGATGTATACCTTCATGTATATCAAAATACAGTATGTCAGCCATGCAGTGACAATAAGTGTGAAATCTAATTTCTTTCTCATGCTTTTCTTCCACTAGACTATGGCCCAATGTTTCACCACATCCAATTCCAAGCTAAATAAGGTAACACACAAGTTAGTGATAAATCATTGTGGATTATAAGCTTCCTCGATACATTTATTGCTTTTGTTTGCTTTGTTTCCCCCAATCATCCTCATGTGCTTTTGAAAACAATACATTTTTTTCGCTCAGGTTATACAACATAATGTGTAACATATTCAGTTTCTTTTGTAGGGTTTGATGATATCCAGCAATGCAGCCTGTTTTGTACTTGCCACTGTGTCTTTGACCTTTTTTCTCGTGGCCAAACCTTGTTCAGTGAGTAATAACTTGTGCTGTGAAACACTTCATTAAACTTAAATGCTGAATTCAACAAAAGATGCATGCATGTCTAAATAAGTGAGTATGTGTTTAGGTCACTCTTGTTGTTCTTGTGGTTGCGGGGATTGTGATCATTATCATAAAGCTGGTGCTTGTATCACTGCCATTGGGACCCAGTCATGAACTGTAAGTGACCTGTGTCTAAATATTTCCCCTGCTTTTCACGTGTTTATGTTTAGTACTGAGGGTTTTTTTGTTCTTCCTCTTTTTCTCTATTCAAGAAAGGGGATCTGTAACCTTTCTCACAGATGTTGCTGCACTATCCACCGTGTTTTCACACGTAAGAACACTCAACTGACACAACAATCTGTTTTTTTTTGGTTTTTTTTTGTGTATAAATAATGTGTTCAGAGCAAGAGTCTGGCCTTTTTTCTGGTGAGACTTGCAAAACTGTTTTTTAAGCTCTGCTAAAATTAAATAACACATTCTTTTGTTACACATATAGTGAGAACACCATAGCTTGACAGAGGACATTCTGTTTGGGGTTTGCATCTTAAATTTTACTTCTTAATTTTATAATTTGGAAACCATACCATCTTTCACCGTCTCAGGTTTTCACATCATCAAGGTTTTTTGCAACAAGATGTCAACATTGTGATTTACCGACCAAAGACAAATATTGTGCTTCACACTATTTTCTGCAGATATTTCTATTGCCTTTTTATTACTGTAATTTTGTTTACAAATTTACGCATACAGTTGCTGTCATCCTTGTTGGAGTTGTCAACTGCATTTGTCTCTGTGGAGAGAACCAGGCTCTATATTGGCCTCTTATAGTCCTGATCGCGTACACGGTATGGATTCGCCTGAATGAAATCTGGATCTCTGAGCTCAATGTTCAAAAGAGAAGGCTACAGACAAATAAAAAAGGTGACACACATGCACTATGTGTTATTCTCTACAGGAAATAATCCATCAAATGCAACATAAATTCATGTGAAAATCAAATATTTCAATTTCTGTTACAGAGAGGTCAGATCATGAGCAATGGGAGCCACAAGGCATAAAGGTGAGATCTTTTTTTTAATTTGCCTTTTATGACAACAATCTTTGGCCATATAGAATGATAGTAAATATGTGATCTAATGTCTATTTTTTCCCCTTCATTTCTGGATAACAGGAGTGTCTCTGTGCAGTCAAAATGAATATTGTAGGTGCAGTCGTCTTCACGTTTGGAAACTTGCTTTTGAATGCAGCTCTCATTTCTGGACTATTTTTTTGTAAGAAGCCAACTGTATAAAAACGTGTGCTCAGAATTCAGGCAGATTTTCATTTTTACATCATACAGTACTCATGTTATACTATAGTGTATTTTCTTTGACTTTGTAAGACATAAGTATTTAAAGGTAAAGATCCATTTTTAAAACTGGATTACTAGATTGCAGGTCTCAGCTTAGACTCACACACAGCATGTTTACATACCAACTCGTCCCAGGCACCGTCAGCCTTTAGCAAGGAAATGTTTTAAAGGAGTGGTCTTTCTGCCTCTCAGTAACTGTCTGGAATGTGCCCCTCAAATGAAAACAAAACCATGCAATGCCGATCACCTTATTGAAGGTTAGGCAGTCAGTTCTCTAGAAACCTTCAGCTATTACTTGATGACTCATCCAACTGTTGACTTTGGCCACAACAATGTAGAAAATTGTTCTGCAAATATTTAAGCTTGCTTGAAATTTCCTTGTTTCTTAGTGAAACATTGATAATAATATAGCTTTTCTTGATAAGCTTTACACGTAATTCAACGTTCATGACTTTGTGATTATCAAGAACATTAAATGAACTTTTGAACCTTTCTGTCTTCTGACCTCATTACCCAAACAGGCTTCTGCTCTGTTGTATACATGTTACTTCCTGGTTGAACTATAATCTGTTAACAAAAGCACATCTATTTTTCACTGTTAGACAGGGCGAAGATTGCGTTCTTGTCTTAAATAAATGCTACCAATGGAGACTATTTACAGCCATTTTTCCTGAATTTAATCATGAATTGTTCTGGATATCAAAACAATATTTATTGAAAATACTAGGGCTTCATATGAGCAACAAACACACAAATTCTGTAGGAAATAATGAAAATAAGCGATAACATGGCAACGAAAACAATAATAAACACCAACTGTTCAGCTGTAATAATATGCAAGAAACCTTGTCTGAGTTTTGATGTCAAGATAAAGTATCAGGTGATTCATAAATGTTTCGGTAGCTTATCTAATACCATCAAATCTGCATAAGGCACATTTTTATCAGACATTTTCAGCCAAAGTAATTTAAACGTCTTCACACAAACCTTCAGCTTTTTAAATGGACATATTCAGTATAATTTAGTGGTTTCTTGACTAGAGCAAAGATTAAACTTTTTAATATCAGATATATACAAATATGATAAAAAATATCTCAATCTAAAAAACACATGACAAATATACATCCTTAGAGGAGAAAGAAAAAAACTCTAAAATATTTTCTCCATAAAGCCTCTAATCTGGATAAGATGGATGTTTAAAGCAAAAAAGGATCATTTTTCAGTGCAAAACTAATCCGAAAATACCCATCAGATTTCAATTAAGTGACATCTCTGTAAGCTCATCAGTTATTGTCAAGGTCTGATACAAAATGAGAAAATGAAGTGAATTTATGTCTGAAACAAGAACAATCTATAGGTATTGAAAGAAAATAAATGCTGTAGTTGGATCCATGCTGATGAAAAAGGATGAAAAAAACTTTATACAGAGGGTAGACTGAGTTTTGTGTAGAAACATGAACAAAACAACTCATTATCAAAAGTTTGCTACATCTGCCTGAGAAAATCTATTTCATGTCAACATAAACTGAAGATCACAGGATAATGTACCTTTTTCTTTACACCTTTATGCAAATCTTACTCAGGTTTATGTATACAAATATCATTTTCTTCGCCTTTAAACTGAATTATATACATTACTTCAATTTGAGGAGGTTGTGTCTCAGACAGAGATCCTTTTAACATCTTAAATCCAGTCAGTAAGTGAAATATCACAGTACATACAGTATAATTCTTCCCTATTTCAACAGTTATGTAACTTCTTGCACAGTACTAGGACTCAGCTTGGTCCAACACAGTGTCCTTGTGAATTCTGGGCTGCTGGTTTGTTGGACATTCACCTTGCTCTATCCCCACCTCTGCAACTACAGGCAGAATCAGATGAGAGATGCGACTCCACAAGCCCCCAAACTTGTCAATATCCATCTTATTAAAGGCAGCTTCGCTTTCCGAGCCCACCAGCTTTTTCTTGGCGTGGTCATGCACCATCTCCTCCACCTCCTTCAGACTGAGCTGATTGCTGATCTCCTCTATAGGGAGCAGCAAAGTAAACAACAAGAACACCCTCTTATATGCGGCGTTCTCATGATCACAGTAGCGATAAAAAATGAGGGTGGAGCCAGGAGGCAGCTCTTCGAAGCGGTGAATGACCGCCACAGGTTTGTCTCCCTCAAAAGCTGCTTGCAGCTGCTTGTCAATGTCCAGCTTCACCTCATCACTGTCCTGACTGGCTTTACTGGTCCCATCAATGTGGAGGACAGAGGCATTGAGGGCGGATGAGAAGGTGGAAGCCAGACCGTGAGCCAGGCAGTGCAGTGTCCTCTCAGCCCCGAGGCCTGCAGTGAAGATCAGACTGACTGGCTCTGTGGGTTGTTCTGTTTTAAGGTGCTTCTCAAGGTGGATCTTACTCCTCTTCCACAACTCAGACCGCTGACTAGGAAACTGAGTCTCAAGAAGTGCAAGCTGTTCAGCAAACTTTTCTGACTTAACTTCCCTGGACGTATGACCTCCACTACCTGGTGTCCTTTGGAGAACAGGAATGATCTTGTATGCCAGCAAGGTTGCAGAGCTGAGCAGCACCAGGAAAACCAAACGCCATAAATAACACATAAATCCTGCAAGGACAGAGAATCATATTCAGATCCAGAGTGGCAGAAAAGGAAGAATTCTGAGTCTGAAGACAGTTCAATTAAAACAAGTATAGCTTACCTCTACAGGAATGAACAGATCTTGCCTTGGTAGTAGCAGTTTTCTTTGTCCCTTCAAGAGTCAAAATCTCAAATCAGTTTTGAAATGTCTCAGCTATGACAGCAGCAAATTGTTTTCTGTTGAGGATGCAATACCTGGTGTTCTAGGATGAACCGTTTCTTTTTTCATTGGAATGGTTTTTACACGTTGTTGCGTTGTTAACATTTTGTCAGCAGGTGGAAACATGCTTTGGCAAAAGTGGTTAACTCTGGGTTCATCTAGAAATGAAGTTTCATTTGTTAACATAAAAATCTTACCGAAGACCAATATCCATTCAACGGGGCACTCAATGCAACTTTCTTCATAAAAAAGACTTAATCTCAAAATACCAACAATTTGATACCTGTGCTTTTAGCTTTGTCCTCCATTTTCCTTCTATAATCAGCCATGCTGTTGATTAGCACTTCCCGTTTGATCTCTGTTGATTTGAGGGGCATAGCTGGCTTGACGGGAGACACATTTGCTTTTGCCGCTGGATTAAGTGAAAATAAAAAACAAGTGAGTTTATGGTCAATCAAATTATCTTTCGTGAAGATGAAACTTATCTAGCAGAATGATGCACGTTATAATCTAAATCTTAATCATAATTTGCACATGCAGAAAGAAGTTGTGTGGGTTCTCCAACCTGTCTTGGGCTTTAAATGGTCTTGATCTTCCTTGATAGAAGGGATCACTTGACAACGTTCACGAATCACCACACAAGGAAATAACCTATTGGGTCCAAGGGCGTCTATTTACACAAAGGCAAAGTATTCATTCATTAGAACTGATAAGCTACCAGTGATTAGATCTAATCATGGAATCTAATGAAGCTTATCTAGTGCCTATGAAAATAAAAAGGCAATAGCACAACAGCAAATATGACATAATAAATACGAAAAACAGCAGAGAGCACAGTGAACAACTACTTAGAAGAAAACCTATTCCACAATCCTTTTTATAATTACTTCACATTTCATATACTGAGAAAATATCTCAAATCTCGACATTTAACTTTGGGTCTTGCAAGGCAGTTAGAGGAACATGAAGATGGGACATTTAGGGATATGAAGCAACAAATGATGTATGAATTATTCAAATGTAAAGAAAAAATGTTCACTGTAATGTGTACTGATTCAGACAGCCTTAACCTTTGCATATTTTTGGTAGATCAGTGTCTTTTGAAGACACTCCCATATCTTTCACTTCCTGGTCCTCTTTTTCTTCCAATTCTTCAGGAAATTCATGGACATCCATTTCATTTTCACTATCATGGTCCCTGTCACCATCTGCTCCAGCAGTGCCCAGTCGGCTCTTCTTACTAGGGGATTCTTGATATGTATAAAATAAATAAATAAAAGTAAATAAAATGAATATAAAATAACATAAAACAAAATTAAATAAAAGTATAAAACAGTGTAAATAATAGTTATCTTAGTTGCTATAACTGTTGTAATCCTATTCATTGGTGCACCTCACCTCCATCCTCAAAGCCATTTTCCACACCTTTGGAACCATTGACAGCTGGAGATTGGTCTTCTACTTTCTTTCTGGTCCTTTTAAGAGGACCCCTGGGAGTTGGTTCAAGAGTCAGTGCTGGAGAGAAAGTATATTAATTTCAAAATAAATTATAATCAACATAATAAATTGTTCAACATTGTCAAAGATCTCATTAAAACCCATGTACTATAAAGCTTTGAGGTGGCATCGCAACAGAATGATTTCCCCAGCATATCACAGCGACACTCCAACCAACTTAAAGAAAATTGTAAGGTAAGTCAATTCATTCAACTTTTAGGTCATACTCATAAAACAATTTCGGAAAAATATTTGGAGAGTGCTAGAGTGCATTAAACTACCATATAATATTGAAGTGTAACTAACACTGTAGTAAACATCGATAACGATAGTTTTGCTACAGAAAGTATTTTGGTGAAGGAGTTAAACTGGCAACAGCCCACAAGATACCTGTCGCAAAAGGTTCATATCATATCTGTAGCTTATCATATCTGTAACTATAGTTGCAGACTGTCACAGTTACAGACAGTATGATAGACAGTTAGTGTCTATCATACTTGAGTCCATATTTCCTGCTTCTGACGCACTGGCTTCAAGATCTACCCTCTCACTACCAGTGACATTTAAACTAAAGTATTTAAAAGTAGCTGTGGATTTTAACGGCGTAGCCGATGCATAAAACGAAACCAAAAATAAACATTTCGTTTTATCCGTATTTAGTAGAAAAAAAACAAATAAGGAATAATTTCAGTAGATACTGAAATACATGCTTGCTTAAACTTCGAGTAAGACAGCGCAAACTAGAAAGCTAAGCTAGCTAAATGGTCAGTTTACATGCCTTTTCCTAACACCTTTTCCCGAGACCTCGTCGATCGTCTCGGAGGCGCAGAGGCCTTGTTTTTAGTAATCTTTGAATCCATTGACGATTTTTAAAATCAAACAACAAATCTCAAAACATTAATTAAGCGTTACAACGCAACATATTTCCCAAAAACGACAGCAAGGAACCGCGGACTTCCCTATTGTTATTAGGGAAGACATTTCACGACGGAACGCGTAGATTTCCGGATAGCGCCCAATTCACTTCTGGAAACAAGTAAGCACGGAAGGTTCCACCTCAATTGGTTACCTGTCAGTGTGACTCACTTAAACGGAGAAGCGTAAAACTCCATTGATATGCCAAGAAAACGAGTGCTATGAGCTGGTAATTATACATAACTACATATTAACGATTTTTTGTAGATTGATGATTTTTTTCCCCCCACCAAACCCGAATATGAACTGTTGTCATACGTTGCTAACTGCTAGCAACACAGCAAATTAGCATCTCAAACGAAACTATTCGATCCGTGTTTTGCCTGATAGTAAACTTGCCAACTAGTATACAATGGTTACGCATATATTTTAATTGATTTGTGATGTTGGGTGCTCTTTTAGTGAACTAGCTAACTGTGTTTCTCACTGATTTTCTTACTGTATGCTAACAGCTAATTCAGTAGTACAATATAGCGTTTTCATTAAACAAAACCAAAGAAAGTTTGAAACCGATAATTGAATTTATCCAAACTTAGAGTATAAATATGAAGTGTTTTATTATGTACTGACTGTTTTAAATGTTCTTAAGTTTTGTGGGAGACTTCCTCATAGCAAGCCAATATGACAGGTGCTTTAGCAGATTTATATCATCAGTTTGAACTTTGAACACAGATATACTCGTGGCTTTGTAGTACTGCATGCCACATGCCATTAATACATCGTGTGTGTGTGTGTGTGTGTGTGTGTGTGTGTGTGTGTGTGTGTGTGTGTGTGTGTGTGTGTGTGTGTGTG
>JBAMHT010094602.1:0-10307 GCA_037177075.1 Craterocephalus fluviatilis | reverse complement strand
CTCATGTATCTATGAATGAAATCTGCACGGTATCTTTTAACTTCTCTTGCTTTTAATCTTTTCAATGATTTTGTGTTGAAATTTTACTGTGATTCTTCTTTTATGCTTTAAATGTTTTATGTAAAGCACTTTGAACTGTCTTGAACCTGAAAATGTACTATACAAATAAACTTGCCTTGCCTCGCCAAGATATTGTTTCCTCACCGCAATTCGTAAAGCCAGATTTAGCTTTTATTACATTCATTGAAGAGACAGAAACTTGGGACTTTATTTCTCATTTATAATAGGAAGGAAAAGAGCGTTAATGTGTTGTTTTCTTGTGTGTGTGTGTGTGTGTGTGCCTGTTTTTTCCTGGTTCACATTGAGATGAAGTCATCTGCTCTGGTAGCTAGTCAGTCTCTTTCACGGCTCTGCTACATCAGCTGATGATAAATTTGTTATTTTGTTTATTTACTGTCAACAACCCTGAAATGAGTCAAGCTGAAATTTACAGCATTTACAGAATGATCCTTCCATCCCCTTCCACTAAATAAACGCAAAATTCTTACAAATCCAACTAACTGGAGACTGAAAAAAGTCATAATAAATATAAATTTGCTAAATTATAATTTAATGAAATAAGACGTTGTTTTTTTATTTAGTTGAGTTGAAAAAATAATAAAAACCAAACAAACAACGTGGCCCTGGAGCTATGAGAGCAGAGAGCCAGAATACCTGAGGACAGGTGTAGAAACCAGCCTCTGCTGCTCAGTAACATCTCTCTCTTTTGTTTTTGGCACATTAAAGATGGCTGGAGGGAGACCCGGCGGGACCACCGGCAACTCTCAGGGTCATTACACTCGAGCCCAGGCCAACAGCCCTCGCCCCATCATGACGTCATCAGGACCCAACCCTAAAGGCTCCCAGGGCCCCGGGGCCCCACAGCAGCAGGCTTCGTCCCAGCAGCTCCAGCAGCCGCTGGGCCAGTCACACCACTCACCAGGCGGGGTCGGGCGGGACCAGAGAGAGCTGCGAAACTCCCGCTCCTCCAGGAGGAAAGGCTCCGACAGCAGCGTCCCGGAGGAGGACAAGGAGCGGCGGGAGGAGACGGCAGGCCGAGGTGAGGACCAACTGCAGGGTCTGTGCACATACTTACTGTAAACTACGAAGACTCAATGCAGCCAGAACAGTGGATACCAAAGTCCACCACTAGGTGGAGTATACAGCACTGTACTCTGAAGGTTACAAGCTGCCGGTCCGTTGTTTTTCCAGGTTTTTTTCTACTAACGAGTTGAAAATGGTTTTTGAAAAAGAGGAAGAAGGATTGATAATTTTACTTTTACTGTAGAAACTAATGGGAAAAAGACGTTAGATGCGGTATATGTGGCCAATGCGCGCATAAATGCAATACGTATACGTCTCGGCTATTTTAACCCAGAGGCATCAGTGGTGATGATGTGATGCCACTTCCGTTATCTTTTACTTACTAGGCTTTACACGATCAGGATTTTAGGGCCCAATCACCGATCAGAGAGTTAAAAAAAAACGATCACTGACCCAAATGTGGGAATCAAATGTGCCCATTGTTATGCACTTTAATGAGTATCTTAAAAACTTAACCTCTTGTCCATAGGCTACTTTAATGCGGTTAAATAACTTTTCAAGAATACTGCAAAAAAGGGCAGCGATCTGTCTCAGTACATTCATATAACTCTTTCATTTTTAATTCTTTTTCTGTACTGCTTGTCTAATAACGATGAAATTATTCATTCACAGTAGTAAGAGGTCTCTAGTTAAAATCTTTGTTAAAAAAAATATATTTTAATCTGTGTGAAAGACTGCTTTACGTTTTTGCTGCATTTATGTTTTGAGCTATTTTTAGACTTACATTATGGAATATGTGCGGTAAAGTCCATCTTTAACCAACGTTGTCAAACATGCTGCTTCCTTGTGGACTTATTTCGTCCTCCGGGTCGGCACAGCCTCCCTTCACTCTGTCCGCAACGTTTTCTTTATGCGTTCAGCCCGTTGAGCCAGAGCAACGCGCCGCAACATCTCTGCTTTTATGAGGCTACATGTCCTACAGCTCGGTCAGCGAGCGGAACGTTTATAAAAGCAGAACGGCATAAAAGACGAGGTCCGCACCACGACTGCCTTCCAGAGTAAATCTGAACGGTGCTTACTATGTGACGGGCGGACAATAAAGTTTTTGTTTATCTATTTAATTTACACAGCATTGCTAGCAAACAGTGTCACAGTGGAGCTGAAACAGATCACACGCAGCTGCAACAGGAGCAGTTTCACAACGACAATGTCATTGATCAGATCGGTGGATGAAGACTTTAAGGCCGATCAGAAAAAATGAAAAATATGTGAAATATCAGCCGATCCGATTGGTGGAAAGCCTAGTAGGTAATGTGGTTTGTAAAAGCTTGTAAGTTTATAAATACAGTTTACAAGTAGATGAAGATGTAAGGAAGTGTTGTGCCTGTGTAGTTATTTGTGCAAACTGTTTTAACAATGTAGTGTAGAGACAAGAAAATCCTCTTGGTAGAGACATTTTTCTATACCCGATAACACATCCGGCTAGTTTAGCTACCGATAGCGGCTAGTTTTTTGCCTTAGCATGACTGTCTTTCTCTGCCATTGGGGTTAACTTTCAGAACGTCCGGATTCTGATCAGCCAGCAAGCGCGTTCCCCTAGGTATCAGGAAGTTACGAAGGTTAATGCTAAGGCCATTGGAAAAGAGAGAGTGTCATGCCAAAGCTTAAAAACTAGCTGCTATCGCTAACTAAATTAGCCGGAAGTGATATCGGGTATAGCTCCTTTAAGAAGCTACTATAAAAATGTTGTCTATACAGTCATAAATATTTTGTGTTTGTTTATTATACTTTACTGAACACTGAACTCAGTATATTAAATCACAAGTTTAAAATGTTTCTATATTTGTGAACTTTTAAAGATTTTAACATTTGAAATGTGTTTTACAAAGTGCTGAAATAATTTACTGACCACCTTTCAAGAATGATATACCCTTTTATTAACTGTAACAGTGTTTTCACTCATACAGCAAAAAAAGTTACGATGTTCTACCACTGCACATAAAATTACCTGTGGTCTGTGAAGAATACTTTTACATGTCAGGAAATGCTTTCGGTTTTGAAAGATCTCAAAAGGAATAGTACATGAAAAAATTAGTATTTTTCAAAGCAAACAGAAGCTGTGTTTGTACACATCAATTTCTAACTGTTGGATAACATGAGTTTTAACTCACATGTTTTGTAAATAAAACAATGTCATGAATGAACTCTTTACTTTTCGTTAATGTGAACAGTGGGTTAATCAACTGATTTCTCTGTTTTTTTGTCAAGGTCATGTAAGACTAATTTTACTGAGTAAATTAAATCATGGCAGAAGTATGTAAATGCCAGATAACTCAGTATTTGGTTGGGTATCACTATCAACCCTACACTGGACCAAAATCTCTACCCATTGTGATCGCTACAGTCTTGATGTTATTAAACCCGTTGGATGTGTTCATGTGTGCCACAGGAAAAGTTACTGTACTTGTGCAAGCACAAGTGGGTAGCAAATATTATGTCCAGGCATTTTGTCTTTGCAGTGATGTTCAAATCTAACTTGTATTTTAAATTCTGCTTTCTCTGATGGAAGACGAGGTCCAGTCAGCCACTGCATGACTGCTGGGACAGACGCTTGGGAATGATTGGATCTGGTATCCCAATGCTCTTCTTGGTTGTGGTTTTGCTGTACTGCAGTGCCAGGTCCACCTCTGTCTTGGTCTTTATATCGACCTGTTCAATAAGAAACTTAAGATTTGAATCACAACATTGCCAGAAGCAGCCATTATCCATTAAATACCAATTTTAATTCTAAATGCCAAATTCATTCTAACCCTTTGATTTAGCAGTAGATAAAACATTTCAGGACACAAAAATAGACAGTTTACAGTATTAATTATTTCCGAGTTTAATTGCTTGTTTCAGTTCCATTAGTTGTGATCTGAATACAACGCACAAACAAGTAGTATAAGCATGTGATTGGTTAAATATTAAAATGACTATCACAGAACCAGCTTTTTTATCAGTTGTGGCTCTGATGCTGCTGCCCCACCACATGCAGCAAAACTGATTGCACTTTTCGCAGCAGACTTGTAGAAGGTGCCACATGTTGGTGCAGACATTATAGTTTAAAGCCCCTCCGTCCTTTCTTTGAGATGTATCACAAGTCCAGGTGAACTCCAGGTACTTGTGTTCCTCCACCTCTTCCCCCAGGATACCAGCTGTTTTGTTTAATCCTCTTCTTCCTGAAGCCAACTATCTTCACCTGTTTTTTATGTTCTAAATGAATACTGTTCCTGACTGAATAGTTCTGTTCTCACCATCTTGTCCATCACTGATACTTTCCACAGCTGCAGAGTAATCAGAGTATTTCTGCAGATGCAGGACTCAGAGTTGTACTGGAAGTCGGAGGTGTACAGCGTGAATAGGAACGGTGAAAGTACCGTTCCTTGTGTTCCAGCGCTGCTGACCACCATCTCAGACACACTCTTTTAGCGTGTTCATTAGCTCATCATAAATCCAGGTGCTTCTGAAGGTATCCACCTGGAATTATGGAGCTTCTCGCATATCAGTTTGTAATGAAAGTACCTTTTATATCAAAGAACATGGAGCAGGTAGGTGACGCTGTCTTCGACCTAAGACAGTAGCGATTTGAAAAGGTAATGTGTCCTGAATGATGTCCACGTGCCAATAACAGAACTCTTTTCTGACTCACGTTGGTGGTGTAAGGGTGCTGAGGAACCCAGCATCGTTTTTCTGAGCTGGTTTTCAGACTGCTTGTGGTGTCACTACCTGGACCTAGAGCCTTGTTCCGGTTCAGCTTCTCCAGTATCTTTTAACCAGAGAGCAGGAGACAGCCTGCTAGAGGCAGAGACGTCTCACTATGTTCTTATGTGAGGGAGATGAGGGTGTGTTAATGTCCATGACTGAGCTGCAGGCTGACAAAACGAAGGTGTGGCAGAGCGGCCGTATTGATGATATGTGGCCTGTTGAGTTAGATGCAGGGGATGAGCAGGTGATCTGTTTCAGTCCTGGCCACACATCATTCATGTTGCTCTGTGCAGTTATTTTCAAGCTTTTTCCTGTAGTCCTCATTCACTGTATCAAATGGCATGTAAAAAGACCATTTCTGCCAGCGTGCATGGAATCTAAAGAGGAACGTACCAGTCTTACAAAAATCTGGACAACAGTTGTGAAATTGAAACATCTATTTCTAAGTTGAGGTTTGTATGGATAACTTTTCTCTGCATTGACATTAAACCATTAACAGTAGTAACAGCAATGGACTAACTTTTTAAACTTTGCATTTCCAGATTTTGCAGGAAGTCTTGAAAGAAGTTGATGATGGCATTTTGTTTGGTGTGCCTTGGACTTCCCCTCTCACTGAGCTCTGGTTCAACAATACTCATTATGTTATCAGCATCCGTAAAACAAGAGAAAAATACTAGGAATCAACAATCAACAGCTTTGTTTACATGGACACTGGATAAAGCCATCAGATCGTTTTGTGTCGACAGATTCAACACATTCTGAACCTTTTTGGACGTGTGCAGTGCTACCTGTTGGTGTTTGGGGGGTGGAAGTTCATGGGATTGCTCTGATATTTGTTGTGATGAGATCTGAGGTTGCAGAATATTTTAGTCAGTATATTTATCAAACCCTGCGTGGCAGCAGTTCCAGCTCCTTGGGAAAGAGAAAGGAACACTAAACGGGAGCTTAACGTTAGCTAGCTAACCCGTTTTGGCTAACTGTAGCATTCTTCTGCACTGCTCTGCCAGACCAATATGCTATGTAAAACTTTTAAAACCAAAAGTAAAAGCAAAGGCAAAGGACACACATACCTGCGGTAAAGGTGTTCCACCTGAACCCGTGGATAATGTGGTCTCACCATGAACTCCGCTCCGTTATGCAAATTATATGCAGATTGTTTGAAAGCAGCGTGCCGGGTAGCCCCGCCCCCCTCCACGCAAAAACAGTGCCAGGCTGTTGGAACTGAAAATCCCATCATTGAAAAAAACTGATAACTCAAACAGAAGGTCAGAGTAAAGAAATGACGGCAACAAGTAAGAACACTGTCAGCATAAATGGTTTTTATCTAAATGAAAGCTGTTATTTTCTTAAAATATGTATTTTATTTTTCAGAGCAACTTTTTTTATTTCTAATGGACTTTTTCATTAGCAGGGCAAGGTTTTCATAACTCTCAGTTTAATTCCATTCATTTCATTTTATGTGAAATTTGTCTTTTTAAATGCCAAATTTAATTTTCAATGCCAATTTTTGATTTCCAATGCCAACTGGAGCTGTCATCATCATAAGCCCGTACGTTTTCATATCTGCTGACAACTTGTCGGATGTGCATCATTCATTTCTATCACTTTTCCTGACACATTTCTGCGTACCAGCTGTGTGAACAGTTCTTAGCCATGCATGTTCTCATTTGTTGCATATTTTTAGATGCTGTGTTACTGTTCTTACTGGATTTTTACACCATGCAGTGCTGTTTCTGCACACGAATACAACAGAGTAAGCCCCGGGCCGTAATTAACAGATGAGCAATAGGATTTGGCGTAAAGGAGGGAAAATGAAGAAAGAGAGGACTTAGAGGAACACAGGGAAAAAAGTCAGAGAGAGAGAGAGAGAGAGAAAATCCCTTCCACGAAAAAAAATGAGGACTGCCGCCTGTCAGCTGTTGCCTGCGTTTCCATGTTTACCGTTTCCAGTAACCGCTGGTTATCAGCTGTTTTACTGTTAAACACATATTAAAAATGGTACGAAGGCGAAGTTATCCGGGCTGTGCTAATCCGAATGTCCCTGAATCACCCTGTTTTTCATCGTTTTCCTTTCTCCGATGCCGAGGAGAGGAAACTTTGGCTTCTTGCCATTGGATATAATGTGGGCACACAAGGATGAAGCAGCTTCATGTGTGCACTGCAAACTTCAGCAAGGTCCCGTACCAGCTAAGAATCGGGTAAGGTCTGTGTGCCGCAAATCAGGAGACGCCATTTACTAGTGAAGTCTCTAGAGAACATAACATTACATGATGATGTATTGTTATTTTTAACCTCATGAACTACTTACCCACACACGGTGTCCTTTAGATCAGCTCAATAACGTCTCTCTGCAGTTCATCTTCTGTGTTTTCCGGTTCATAAAGGTATCCCTTTGGTGTTGTGTGAAATGGATAATCGTCATCATCACTTCTACCTCCTCTTTCACCACAATAAACAGAGAAACCTCGACTGATAGAAACCCGAGCAACAGCTGACAGGCGGCAGCGCAGTAATATGAATGGAGAGAAAATTGTGCCGAGCGATTAAAAAGTCCTACTTTTTTTGGGAAAGTGATTTCGTGATTCAGTATCATCACCCTTTTTGAAGTGAAACCACAAACTTTTGTGACCGCAGATACCAGCCGGAACTATTCCATTCAAACTAAAAAAACGGACAGAACTCAGCTGACAGGACGAAGTCGGTGTTGATCCACTTCCAGTGCCGGTGGGAAATCATACAGCCTCATTTAGAAAAAATCCAAACTATCCCTGGAGGGACTGCCATCTGCTGGTTATCTGATGAACAGCAGTCCCTATATTACAGGCCTACAGACCAGCAGGCCTGAAAACGAGAGACGGAGGAACTGAAGCTTTCTGAAGCACTGAATCAGTGTGAAGCAGGGGTCTTTAAACGGTTCCGTGTCATGAAGCATTTAACACAATAAAACATGGTGACGTGACATCTAGCCCTTGGTGGAGGAGGGGGGAACCGCTGCCCCTAGCGGAGGAGGGGGGAACTGCTGCCCCTAGCGGAGGAGGGGGGAACCGCTGCCCCTAGTGGAGGAGGGGGGAACTGCAGGCTTGGCAGTCCTGTACAGGCTTCACATTTCTCCGGAGGTTGCTGCTTGGTTTTACCAGCCTATCCGTCCTAACCGTTGGTCACATGACTTTGTTGTTTGCAGAAGCCAGGTGGTGAACAAGCATCCTGTAAACTTGCTGCCAGATCGTAGCCAGGTCCAAAGGTTGCAGCAATGCTTGTTATCAGCGGGTGGAGACAGGAAGGCAGGTACCTGCTGCACCTGTTTACATCATCACCTGTAGGCTTGTTAAATCCTCCGTTCAGTCCGTACTTAGGATTCTTAGACCATGAGAAATGTTGGAATAAAACCTGCTCTTGTTAAACGTTAAAAACAATACTTCATGGAGTTTGTAAGGCAGCGAGATCTTCTGGTATCCTTCCAGAGCCCGTCATAAACTGGGAGGTAATCATTAACCCGGCCACTCTAAATGAGAACGGAGCAGTTCCCTGTAGTTTCATATGAGCTCACTGCATCCAAGTATCGGTCCAGTTAGATCCAGTCCTGCGTCTCAGCCGGTCGGGTTCGAATAAACATCTTCATCCAGACCCCAGGGGTGAGAACGCGATCAGGAAACACAGCTCTTTGTTTTAATAGTTCATACAAAACTAGTGAAAGTGATTACACAATAGAACATTTACTCCCCCAAAAACCAACCAGACACAGAACAGAAATAACATCTTTTAAGAATAAGAACAAAAGTCTGGTCTTTGATTTGATGGGAAAGTCATTTCAAAGATCATTTCAGGGGGCCAGATAATTGTTAAAAATGTAAAAATGTTCATCATATTCAGCATCATCTCAGAGAGAGAAGCTAATATCGAACAAACCCACAGGGAACCTTTACCCTCTTTATCTACGGAAGTTCCAATGTCCACGAACTGGTTTATATGAACAGGGTTATTGGACGGAAGTGAATCAATGTGACAGAAAAACATTTTATGAATAATTTAATCAGGAAAAATTATTTATCACAAAAATTCAGGAGAAAATCACTTAAAAATCCCAAATATGACATATTTCTGTCTAAAACTAAATTTTTCATTCATTGCTTCAAGTAAAAATGTGTCTATCCAGAACACTGCAGACCGCTCTGCTCATACTAAAACAAGCTGGCAGAACAAAGAGCTGTTGTTTTTTTATTATCATTCTTCTTTTAAATCAGCTGAGGGTCCATCCAGAGGAGATTCCTGCTCGGCTGGATGCTGCAAACCATCCGTTTCTGCAGGAAAAAGGAGGAAACATCATTACAGAAGTCATGTCTGGAAGTTTCTCAGCCAGCTCGGGGTTAATGGAGTTGCTGTTTGAACGGGGGGGCGAGTCATCCAGTTAATGGTTACCACTGATAAGATCATTTTACCGCCTCCGGCTGCAGGAACTTGTTTTACTTCCAGACTCGCTGCGTATCAGACTCACAGCGTGGAGGGAAACGCTTATTTATGATCCGTTCCAGTGAGATCATAGCATTCACAGCACAGACACTAGCTTTCAGACAGATTTCCTGCTTTACATCAAACCACAGCAGATTATGTTCCAGCAGAAAGTGTGTTTCATCCATATCTGCTGTTTTGTGTGTGTGAGGTGTTTTTGTTTTATCGGAGGTGTTAACTACATGATTTGTACCACAGACCTCCAATAGAAACACATTTCTGACCCTCTTTTAACATGAAACAGGAAACCTATAAACATTTTGTAAAAATGAAGTCAATCACAAACCACAAGTATACACACACACACACACACACACACACACACACACACGAGTCCGTGTCCAAATAGGTGAGATGTGGTTCATGTCTGACGTCCAGAGAGTCCATAAAAAAGAGAGTCTCAGTCTGCTGGAAAGTGGGAGCATCGCTCTCCTGTGTGCACACTGTGCACTGCACCTGCACACACACGTGCACTGTCTCCCTTGCTTTCTGTCTTCACATTGTTGTCTATGTTGATGAATTTTCTAACAAATACTTTATTTTGCAGGTTGAAGTGAGTTGTGTCAAAAAACCTTTTTGGGAACCACAGATGGAGGAAATAATGCTCATGCTAGCAAAAGTCTAGTTTGGGGGGAATTATGATTAATAGTGGGTTTAAGAGTTTAGTTTAAAAAGCTTTTAGCGGGTTATGATCAAAACGGGCAAGTAAAACGACAGATAGTCAGGCAGACATGCAGACAGACAGACAGGCAGACAGACAGGCAGACATGCAGACAGGCAGACATGCAGACAGACAGGCAGACAGACAGACAGACAGACAGACATGCAGACAGGCAGACATGCAGACAGACAGGCAGACAGACAGACAGACAGGCAGACATGCAGACAGGCAGACATGCAGACATGCAGACAGACAGACAGGCAGACATGCAGACAGACATGCAGACAGACAGACAGGCAGACATGCAGAC